>CM077154.1:33765403-33916011 GCA_039583875.1 Platanthera guangdongensis
AGGGAAGGGAAAGAGGGAGTTTGCAGTTGTAGAAAGGGAACTGTTTGTTGTGGGGAGGAGAATGGGTTCCTAATGTGGAGATGGTGGAGGAAGCAATAGATTGAAGGTGTGGGAGGAGATAAATATGTCAGGGTGTGTGGCAGTTAAATGAGGTGGAAGTGGAGATTGAGGTGGAGTGATGTGCTCAGGAGATGGAACTGGAGTTGATGCCGGTGTGGGTAGATGAATTTGATGTTGTTGTTGTTGTGGTTGAGGCAGTGGAGGAGAAGGAATGTTGGAGGAGGAAGGAACTTCTTCTGGTGGTGGAGGAGCGGCTGGTATGGCCCTGGTGCTCTGAGAAGGTCTTGAGGAGAAAGAAGCCTTGGAGGGCTTGGTGATCTTCCTCTCCCATCTGCCAAACAAGCAGAGGTAAGCCTCTTGGAGGCATTGATGAACATGGTCGTGGAGACCAGATGTTCAGGAGCCTTTGTATGAAGGACGATTCCCATAATCCAGCCAAAACTTACTTCCTTCTTATTATTTTTCTTTTTAATCAAGTCAAATAGCAGGTTGCCCCAATTTGCTGCTTTCTTCTCGACCAGAGCACCCATCACCATGAACTGGTGCCTGGTTATATAGTCGTGGGCGGTGTGTTTGCCCAACAACAACTTCCTAACTACATCTGCTAAGAACTTATATTCGGCAGATAGGTTTTTCTTTAACAACTTGTTTGGGTTTTCACCAGAGTGACCCATTTTGATCAACATATTTTCATTCTCCTCATTATCCATTTCAATTTCTTCATCACCATTCAGTAGACAGAAGACGTCGGTTAGTACAGTGGGGGAAAGGGAAACTGAGTTACGAGAAATTGTTCCCGTCATAATGTTTTCCTCTGGTGTTGCAGATGTAAAGACCCATTCTTTTATCTTTATCATGGCAATCTTGATTCTATCAGTCATTAACTATTTCAGATTTTGATCTTCAAATAACTTCAGAATTTCCACGAAGATTGGGTCAGAATGCTGAAATGATTCAAAGTCATTATCAAATCCCATATCGAATTTCATTGCAGCAAGAGTAGTCGCCGGAATCACCATGAATTCGCCTGCAACAAAAACAAAGAGATCAAGTGCAAGTGAACTGAAAGCGCGGGACGGAGGTCGAAGAAAACCTAGATATAATGTTTTCAAAATATGAACCAGCAGACTCCGTTCGACGAATAATAAAAATTCTTCGATCTGAGGTCGATGAAATATTTTATTGTCAAAAGAATTTGTCGATCTCAGTCAGAAGATGTGAAAACATTTCGTCGAGTTCAGTTCGACGAAATATTTCTAAAGCAAATTCGTCGATCTCCGGCGGACGAATAAAATTTCACTTACAGAGAGTTCATCGATCTCCGTTCGATGAATTTCTCTAGAACTTTTCCCAGTTCGTCGATGTCCGTTCGACGAACTTTGAAAAATTGGTCAACCATAGACAGAAATTAAATTAAGGCTTCTCCATTTATCATACCAAGCTGATTTATGAAGAACAGATGATTCTTCTCATCCAAAGGTTTGGTGAAGATATCTGTTCTTTGTAAATCAGTGTAGATATAGACAAGATTAATTTTATTTTTGTCTACACACTCTCTAATGAAATGGTGCCTAATATCTATATTCTTAGTCCTATATATGATGGAATGGATTTTGTGCAATGGAAGTTGCACTTGTGTTGTCACATAGTAGAGTTTAATTATTTAAGTTGAACCCATAGTCTAGAAGTTAGTTCTAAATCCATAGCATCTGAGAACAGCAGCTACCAGCTGCTATGTACTTTGCTTCAGCAGTTGATGTAGACACAGATGACTACTTTTTGCAAAACCAAGAGACTAATCTAGCATAAAGGAATTAGCATGTTCTAGAAGTGCTATTTCTATCTACTCTATATCCAGCAAAGTCTGCATCTGAGTATCCAGTTAACTCAAATTCTGACTCAGTAGGATACCAAAGTCCTAGACTAGGATAACTCTTTATATATCTCAAAATCCTTTTTAAAAAATTAGGTGAGATTCTTTAGGGTTCACTTGGAACATAGCACAAAGACATGTAGCAAACATTATATCCGGTCTGCTTGCTGTAAGGTATAACAGGGACCCAACAATGCCCCTATACAATTTCTGATCAACAAGCTTGCCATATTCATCAGAGTTAATTACAACATTAGTGGCCATGGGTATTTTCTTTACTGAGGCATCAGCCATCCCAAACTTTTTGATAAGCTCCTTTGTATACTTAGCCTGGGATATGAAGATGCCATCATGTAGCTTCTTCACTTGGAGACTAAGGAAGTAGGATATCTCACCCATGCTACTCATTTCAAACTTTGAATGCATGAGGTCGGAGAACCTCTTGCATAGTTTGGAATCTATAGACCCCAAAATAATATCATCTACTTAAATTTGTACTAACAAAATTTGATCCTTATGGTGTCTAGTGAATAATGTTCTATCTACAATGCCCCTAGAGAATTTATGCTCTATGAGAAAGCTCGCTAAAGTTTCATACCAAGATCTTGGAGCTTGCTATAGGCCATAGAGAGCTTTATATAATTTAAATACATACGAGGGATAGGTTGGAGAGATAAAACCTAGAGGTTGTTCAACATAAACCTCTTCTTTGAGTTCTCCATTCAGAAAAGCACTTTTGACATCCATTGGATAAACCTTGAATTTCTTGTAGGCAGCATATGCAAGGAAGATCCTGATTGCTTCCAACCTTGCAACAGGTGCAAAAGTCTGGTCAAAATCAATTCCTTCATCTTGCCTATAGCCTTGAGCAACAAGCCTTGCTTTATTCCTTATTATGACACATTGGGCATCCAGCTTATTTCTATATACCCATTTAGTTCCAATGACATGGTAGTCTTTGTGTCTTGGAACTAAATCCTAAACTCTACATCTCTCAAATTGATTGAGCTCCTCTTGCATTGCAATAATCCAGTATGGATCTTGCTCAGCATCTTTGATGGATTGGGGCTCAATTTGAGATGTGAAGCAGGCATGCATCAAGTCTTGTGATGTCCATCAACTTGATGCTTCTCCCATTTAGGGATTCTTCAAGTTTCCTAGCCTCAGCTATCTCAGATTTTAATGAAATTATTTGCTTTTGAGCTAATGTTAATTCATCTTTAAGTGTAAGGTTTTCTGAAACAAGGTTTTCCTGATTAATTAACTTCTCCCTAAGTGATTTTATTTCCTTTTCAGAATTTATCAAATCTATACACATGGATTTAAATTCAATTTTAAAATTATCAGAACTATAATCAAATGAAGATAGTACCTGATCAGCTTCAGATTCAGATTCTTCATTGTCAGATTGTTCTTCAGCATCTGATGGGCTGTAAGAGGCATTGATTGCCATGAGGCAGACTTCTCTTACCTTTGCCTCTTCTTCCTCTTCACTAGAGCTGGAGGATGTGGATTCATCTTCTGTGTCACTCCAGGTTTCATCTTCTGTATTGCTGTCTTTTGGAGTCCTTCTCTCTTCTTCTTTCTTTCTTCTGATTCTCTGGACACTCTGAGATAAAGTGTCCTGGTTTTCTACACCCAAAACACACTATTTATTTAGTGGGTATTTTATCATACCTGGGTTTGTCATCCTGCCTGGATGACTTTCTCCTGAAGTCCTTCCTTGCCATCTTGTAGAATCTCTTGGCTAAGAGACTTAGGAGTTCTTCATTTGATGTTGAAGCTTCAGTTTCTTCAGCAGCTTTGAAGGCTATATTCTGCTCCTTTCTTGCTAGTGGAGGAGTCCTTTGTTCTGCAGCTTCCATGGATTTGATTAACGGTTCATAAGGTTTGAGCTTTTCCAGGAGAGATTCTGTGGAAATCTCATTAAGACTTCTGGCCTCCTTGATTGGCCACATCCTAGAATCCCATGAGCTTGGGAAGCATATGAGGATTTTATCATTCATCTCAGTAAGAGAGATGTCTTTGTACAAGGTCTTCAATTTACTGATAATGGAGCTTAATCTGTTGTACATGTCACTAACAGATTCAACTTCATCTTTATTGAAGTTCTCATACTTTGAAATGAGAGTTGATCTTCTATCTTTTCTCTCATCTGCTGAACCAGCATCCATGTGGTTGAGAGATTCCCAGATTGCCTTGGCAGATGTGCATTCAACCATCTTTTGGAAGTTGTCATCTGACATGGTTTGAGCCAATATGTTCATGGCTTTTGCATCTACAATCTTTTCCTTTTTCTGTGCATCTGTCCACTCAGGTGATGGAACAACATGAGTGCTTGATGTTGATGTAGATGTAGATGCTATTGGTTGAGGAGGGACTGTCAAAATGGAATTATAGATGTCCTCATCAATTGAATTCATATAGAACCTAATTCTTGTCTTCCAAATTGCAAACTTGTTCAGATTGCAAACTGGAGGTCTGGTGCTTGCATATTATTTATTCTATGCATGCTTTGAATTAAATAACCATAAGAGAAATAGAGATCAAATCTAACACATGATCTTTTGAATTAAGGGTTAGCTTGTACAACCGAAGGAAACTACTCTGATACCAATTGAAAGTTGGGTTTAGACCTGATTTACTCTAGAGGGGGGGGGGGGTGAATAGAGTAATCTAAAATCTTTTTACTATTTTAAATACTATCAGAGTAATGAAAATAAGTGTGATACCAGTATTAACAGAGAAGAGATAATCTAAGTTAAACTAATCTAACACAACATATAGATATATCACAGCACAACTACCCTATCACAGCCACAACAAGAACAACCAGAAAAGCGGCAACCAGACAACACAAGAAGTTTTATAGTGGTTCCCCAACCTGGGTACATCCACTCTTCTACCACCCTGGTAGGAATCCACTAGTAGGTTTTGATCAGGTGACAGCCACCAATGAGCTTTTGATCAGGTGCTCAAAAACTAAAAAAACTTTTGAAGGGAGTTAATAAACCCTTTATACAGAGGGGGGAGAGAGATTGATGGTGTCTTCGTTTTATCTATTCAATAGAGAAGACAGGTGAATTTGCTATTGTCAAAAACTCCTTTCAATATCACTTGGAGTCTTGCACAGGGTGTAGGTCTACAGTCTTCAGCCTTGACTTAAAAATGATGTCCAGGAACTTCTGACTGATTTGAAAATGTTGTCCTTGAAAGCTCCTGGAGAGAAGGTTGAAGAAGACTCTTGATTTGTGGTGATTGTTGTTGTTCTTCTTCTTCTTCAGCAAGGTCAAGGAGAAAACAAACTGTTTTCTGTAGAGAGAAGGTTTAGAATGTTGTTGTTGTAAATCTTCTCTGTATGCTTAGAGCTCTGCGTATTCTCTGTATATTCTCTATATGCTTCTTGTTGACTAAAAAGAAAATCTGTTTTATATATCTCTGTCAAATTCTCCTTTGAATTTCAAATTATCTGCATTAATTGCTGACGGCCTGGAGAATGAAATACGGCTGGAGAATAATTTCATTAATGAGTTTCCCAAACTGTCCCATTAAAAAGTGCAAGTAATTAACCTGATGAAGACCATAATCAATGCTAACGCAAATGACTATATTCTGAGAATATAAGTACTAATTACTCAGGAATTACTGCTAAAGAATAAGGACAAAATGAGGGAGATTCTAAGTCTCGAACTGCACAGAAATCGTCGACCAGACAACAGATTTTGTCGACCTTAGATCAAAGTTCGTAGACCAGAAAAATCATGTTCGTCGACCTGAGTTCAGAGAAAGTACTCTGGATATAATGTGTTGAAGTTAAACTGCCAGAGTTTGTTGAACTGAGCTCAAATATCATCGAGCTCAACTTAGAGAATTTACTTTAAGTTTGTCGAGCGGAGCATGACTATCGTCGAGCTGAGTTCGTCAAAAGTCAAACTCACTTTCTGAACTTGATTTTCTTCTAAGTCTTGAGTCTTCTGCTATCTTCTGTTGGCTGGTCCATGTAAGGTTGAATCTAAGGACTTAGCCTAAACTCTAGGACACAAACATGACCCTGGCAATACATGGTGGGTCAATTATCCTAGTTAGTGAACCTAGCCCAAATCCAACTTGGGATCCAACAGGCCTTCGCTCTGGTCATCTCAGCTCGAAGGCTCCGGACCTACTTCTAGACACACTAAATCCGAGTGGTGATTGACCATCCCCTCTGCAACATCTTTGAGGGGGAGGAGCATTTGGACAGGCTAGCTAAGTGGTCGGTAGAACTAAGCGAGTTCAACATCTCCTTCGTCCCCCATCTATCGATCAAGGCCCAAGCAATGGCCGACTTTTTGGCGGACTACGTGGTCGAGGTAGCGTCGAAAGAGCTCACTCGTCCGGCCTCATGAAAGGTGATGGTAGATGACACTTCGGGGAAACATTCCTTAGGGGTTGGGGTAATCTTGGAAAGCCCCCATGAGGCAAAAATTGAGCAAACAGTGGTGGTGCACTTCCCCATCACTAACAACCAGGCAGAATATGAGGCCGTAATAGCAGGGCTGCGCCTGGCAAGGGAGCTAGAGGTGCTTGATGTGGAGGTCCTCACTGACTCCATGGTGGTGGCTTCACAGATCAATGGGGAGTTCGAGGTGAGAGAGCCTACCCTCCTGCTATACTTAATGAAAGTCTTGTTTTCAAGGCTAGCTTTACACCTAGAGGGGGGGGGGTGAATAGGTTTTTGTCTCTCTTAAGTATTCTAATTTGTTTTCAGATTTCTGTGTCTGTTGATTAAATTGGTTTTTTTCAGCTTTCAAGATCAATCACAGTCGACACAACAATTTATAGTGGTTCCCCAATCATGGGTACATCCACTATCCCTCTGCGCCTATCTAATAGTGTGTTAGATTCGTATCTCCCACCAGAACTCAGCTAACAAATAACTTACAACACCGATCCTGCAGGACCAAACACAGGTCACAAAGACCAACTACTCAGGCACTAAGCCAGCCCAGGTCACAAAGATCTATCACCAGGCACAAATCCTAACACACAAATCACTAAGACATCATCCTCTATAAAATAGGTTTACAACTCCAGATTCACTAAGAATCTCTACAGAAAATAGAAATACGGAAAGAGATGTTAAGACACCAGAGCAAGATCTCTGTGTCTCCTTCTTCTTGGACTAAGCAGATATCAGAAGAAAGCACCTGCTGTTGAAGACGATGTGTATGCAGTAAAATCCTTCTCTTTAAACAACTTCTTTTTCCTGCAGAACATGTAGGTATGCTAGCTTCAGAATAGCTTCTGATCCTGGTGAGGCTGATGTGGATTGCTTCAGCTATATCTTTCCAGCAAGGTTCCATGTGTTGAACACTTTCTTCAAGCTCGACAAAAATGGCCGGAGAGAAGTTGATGTTTGGCTGCACTTTTCAGTTCTCAGAAAACCTAGACTAGAAAAAGTTCTTTTTGTTTTGATGATCTGATACTTTATATCTCTGGCTGATTGAGCAGTGGGTCCCACCACCAGGATTGATGTCCGATATTTAGGCAATCGATCCACACTTTCCATTCATTCCTGATGCAACAGCTCTTTGCTGTGAGTGTGGGCCCTAGCACGTAATGATGAAATATTCCTTGGTAATTGCAGAAGATAGCTCCAGCTGGAACCACCAACGTCTCGGGCATCATTTCTGCAACATTTGAATTTTGGTAGACTTTTGACTTTGCTGACGTCAGCATGACTCAGCATCTGTGGACTTAGCCAAAATTTAGACATTAGAGACAAAGGCGTTGAGTGAGTAGGTATCAATCAACGCCAAAATCCTTAGACAGAATTCTGTCTATGTATAGAGCTCGATGAAATCTGAGCTCTGTTCGATGAATGACAAGCTCAGCTCGATAAAAGCTTTAAAGTTAGTTCAACGAACTGCAAGCACAGCTCGATGAAATCGGAAAATTAGTTCGACGAAAGGCTAACCTCATTTCGATTAACACAGGCTCAGTTCGACGATCGTCGATCTTAGTTCGACGAAATTGAGCTCGACGAAACCAAGCTATCCTCTCATTTGGACTAAGCCAAATTTCTGTTATAAGGCATTGAGAGCGTTGAGTGTGTCTTCATCACTCAATGCTTTTTTCCTTAGTCATTTTTATTCCTGCAGCAACTTAGGCGGTGAGAGCGTTGAGTGAGCATGCCTCACTCAACGCTTTTTGCCTTAGCAAAATTTCTGAACCTTGGCATTGAGAGAGTAAGCTCCACTCAATGCCAAAAAACTTAACATCTAGCGTTGAGTGAGTAAGTTATACTCAATGCCTATGGACTTAGTCAAATTTTTCCTTAACATTTCTGTGGAGTTGACTGAAACAGTAACACTCAACGCTTTGAGCTATATGACATTGAGTGAGTAGACCACACTCAACGCTTTTGTACTTAGCCAGAATTTTGGCTCTCTCTGAGATAGTCTTAGCGTCTCAGCGGTATATGGCGTTGAGTGAGTAGACTACACTCAATGCTTTTGTGCTTAGTCAAATTTTTTGTTATCTTTCAGTAATGCTGAGATAGACTCAGCGCTATACGGTATATGGCATTGAGTGAGTAGACTACACTCAACGCTTTTGTACTTAGCCAAATTTCTACTGGATAACATTGAATCTATAGCTCTAGCATTGAATGAGCTTGCTCCACTTAACGCCTGTGGACTTAGGCGATTTTTGCTATGTCCAACAACCACTTCTTGTGTCCATATGTCCAATCAATATGAAATGGACTAACCTGCACTCAAAACCTCAAATGCACATCAAATACAATTGATGTGTGCTGCATTGACCTGTTTGACTTCTCACAAATCAGGGACATTGGGAACAATGGACACAACAATCTCCCCCTATTTGTAAGAAGTCAAAACCTAATTTCCTTGGTCAATGACACACACAACATATACAGCAAAATACCACTTGAAATTCTGATAAGCTATAAGTAAGTGAGTAAGTTTACCTCATTTACTTACTCCCCCTATTTTGCTGCAAGGTGTTTGTCCTTTCTTGAGTGCCACATGTTTTCTCACTTGCTCCCCCTCGCTATGTCTCCCCCTTGCTAGGTCCTTTTCTCTTCTCTTCTCTTTTCTTCCCCTTTTCTTCTCTCCCACTTTATGACTTCTGTAGAATAGGCAGATGGGGGCTGGCCTTCCCATTATCTGACCTTCTTTCTTCTATCTAGAGTAGCTTACTCCCCCTCAGTAGAAGTATTAGTGAACTGATGCAACTGGGGAGTCTGTATGTCCAGCAAGAGGAACAATACCTGCACAAAAAAATACAAAAGGGAGTGCTGAAGCTATGCCAAGTTCAACATACCCAGCTCAAATTTGAGGGTGTTGAACTTTGCTTCATTTAGTGGCTTAGTGAAGATATCTGCAAGTTGCTTGTCTATGGGGACAAACTCAAGACTGATGTCTTCCTTCTGCACATGCTCCCTAATAAAATGATATCTTATTTCTATATGCTTAGTCCTGCTATGTGAGACAAGATTCCTAGCAATAGAAATAGCACTTGTAGAATTACAGTAAAGTGGAGTTCTACTTACCTGCAGGTTGTAGTATTGGAGCTGATGTTGGATCCACAGCATCTCAGCATAATAGCTGCCTGCTGATATGTATTCTGACTCAACTGTGGATATGGACACACTAGTTTGCTTCTTGCTGCTCCAAGAAACTAGCCTTCTTCCTAAGAATTGACAGGTTCCAGTAGTGCTTTTCCTGTCTTCTTTGCAACCAACAAAATCTACATCTGAAAAACCTTTTAGATCAAAATCCCTATTTCTAGGGTACCATAGGCCAAGATCTGGTGTGCCCTTAAGATACCTCAATATTCTCTTTGCAACAGAGTAATGAGATTCTTTAGGGCAGACCTGATACCTAGCACAAACACATATAACATACATGATATCAGGCCTACTAGCAGTTATGTATAGAATGGACCCAATTATTCCTCTATACAAAGACTCATCAACAGGTTTCCCTACCTCATCTTTGCCTATCGACATACTTGATCCCATGGGAGTTCTCATGGCGGAGGCATTCTCCATACCATACTTTTTGATTAGCTCCCCAGTGAACTTGGACAGGGATATAGACAATCCATCATTAGTCTGTCTTACTTGGAGTCCTAAGAAGAACTTGAGTTCACCCATGCTGCTCATTTCAAATTCTCTTGCATAAGTTTAGCAAACTTCCTACAAAGGTTGTCATCAGTAGATCCAAAGATAATGTCATCAACATATATCTGGACTAGGATAAGCTTACCATTTGATTCTCTTAGGAATAGGGTCTTGTCTATCTTCCCCTTGAGAATTTGTTCTCAATGAGGAAGTTGGACAAGGTTTCATGCCAAGTCCTAGGGGCTTGCTTTAGCCTATAAAGAGCTTTCCAAAGCTTATAAACAAAATTTGGAGAGTTAGAATCTACAAAACCCGGTGGCTGAGCCACATATACCTACTCTTTGAGGCGCCTATTCAGGAATGCTGATTTGATATCCATCTGGTAGACTCTGAATCCCTGATGGGCAGCAAATTCAAGGAAGATCCTTATAGCTTCCAATCTGGTTACTGGGGCAAAGGTCTAGTTAAAGTCTATACCCTCTTCTTGCTTGTAGCCTTGAGCCACCAGTCTAGCCTTATTCTTGACAATAAAACCATCTTGATCTAACTTATTCCTATAGATCCACTTAGTCCCTATGACATTTTATCCTTGAGGTCTGGGGAAAAACTTCCAGACCTTACATCTCTTGAATTGGTCCAATTCTTCTTGCATTGCTCTAATCCAGAACTAGTCCTTGATTGCTTCTCCAAACTTCTTTGGCTCTTCTTGAGAAAGAAAGCTTGAGTAGAGAGTTGTGTTCATGCTCCTGCTTCTGGTATGGACTCCATGATTTGCATCAGCAATGATTTGGTGAACTGGATGGTCCCTTAAATTCCTTGTAGCTGGAGGCAATCTAGCTGCAACTTGCTGATCTTCATGGTTTTCAGCTGGCTAGTCTTCAATTTCTTCAAGCGTGTCTTCCCCTTCTCTTGGAACAGACAGTCCATCATCATTGTTTTGGACTGTGGGGGTAGCTTCCTTGATGGTTAGCTTGTCCATCATCTGCTCTATACGTGCAATACTAGAAGAAGAGGAGCTTGGCAGCTCACTATTAACCATGTTGGATTCATCAAAAATAACATGCATTGACTCCTCCACAACTTGGGTAGTTAAGTTGTAGATCCTATATATCTTACTATGAGTGCTGTACCCAATAAATATACCTTCATGGGACTTGGGAGCAAACTTAGTTAAATGGACTTTTCCATTGTTGAGCACATAACACTTGTAACTAAAGATCCTGAAATAGCTCATGTTTTGTTTTCTGCCCTTCAAGATCTCATAGGGAGTCTTGTTGTGGCTCTTGGTGATATAAGCCCTATTAAGGACATATCATGCAGTTTTAATTGCCTCAGCCCAGAAATATTCTGGGAGGGATGAGTCACTTAATAAGGTTCTACCAGCCTCTATGAGAGTCCTATTCTTTCTCTCAGCAATTCCATTTTGCTGGGGTGTTCTAGGAGAGGAAAATTTCTGATGGATCCCATTCACTTCATAGAAACTTATCATACACTCAGACTAAAACTCAGTCCCATGGTCACTTCTGATTTTGACCACAGAGCTATTGAATTCATTCTGAATTTGCTTGACAAATGTCTGTAAGAAATCAGGGGTTTCAGATTTTTTCCTTAGTGAAAGTGAGAGTTAGATCTGAAATACTCTAGAGGGGGGGGGGGGGGGGTGGTCAATAGAGTATGCTTAAAAAATTATTAAGAGCTATTACAACTTTTGCTGTAAGTTAAAAGTGTAGAATTAATAAACTATCAAACAATAAACCTAAAGCACAAGCACAACAAGAACGCAAGAAAATGAGGCAACCAGATGACACAAGAATTTTATAGTGGTTCCCCAACCTGGGTACATCCACTCTTCTACCACCCTTGGTAGGAATCTGAAAGTTTAGGAGGTATCCTCAGATACTAATTGAAAGAAGATAGATCTTAACAAAAGACTAATTAGAGTAATAAATATCACAGCACAAAAACAATGAAAGAAGAGCACCACGCAACCAGAGGACACAAGGATATTTATAGTGGTTCCCCAAATCTGGGTAGTCCACTCTTCTACCACCCTGGTAGGAATCCACTCAGGTTTTGATCAGGTTCCTGACACCAATGGGTTTTGATCAGGTCCCCAAAAACCAAACCTCAAGTCTTTTGGAAGGAGACTTGCAACTAGGAATCACTTTTGAAGGGAGATGACAACCATTTATACAGGAGGGGATGAGAGAGTGATGGTATCTTCTCTGTCAACAATCAGAGAGAAGATTCAAGTGGAATGATGTTAGCAGCTTGCTCCCCCTGAGATCTTGAATGTATCAGGAAAGCTGGAGCACTGCTTCAGGGTGATAGGCCTTCAATCTTTAGGCCTGAACCAGAGCAATCTTTAAGGAACTTCTGACTGATAAGAGGTTTGTTGTCCTTGAAGTTGTCCTGTAGTAATGAGGAAGAAGAAGACTCTTGATATGAATGGGTGTTCTTCTTCTTGAGATAGCTGTTATTGCTCTGGTCTAGGGCTTCTAGTTACTATAGAGATATTGCCCTTTTCTGTGTCTTTCTTTCTCTGTGTTCTGTATCTGTTCTTTTTGTTCTTGTTCTCTTTCTCTGTATATATTCAGACATTCAAAATCCTTGTCCATGATGGCGGAAGAGAAACATTCCCGAGAGTAGTAAATACTTTGGAAATTGATCTACACTTAATTCTTCTGTAACTGTCTGGTTGAACGGCTATTTTCACTGGGAATATTGACTGTAATTAATCCCCAATTAATTCTGCCAACTGTTACTGAATGCTCAAAAATCGTCGACCTGAACTTTCGTCGAGTTCATGAATCGTCGACCTGAGTTCGACATTCGTCGAACTCAGCTAGAATCGTCGAGCTGAATATCTTGCCTGCGTTCGTCGACTGGAGCTTGCAGTTCGTCGAGCTCAGTTTCTATTTCGTCGAGCTGAGAAACTGACTTGCTAATTTTGTCGAGCTGAGCAAGTGTTGTCCACCAATCGTCGACCTGAGTTCGACGTTCGTCGAACTCAGCTTCTGTCATCATTCGTCGACCTGAGCTTTCGTCGTTCGTCGAACTGCGTTCGACGATCGTCGATCTGATTTTCTGCCTTTGTCTTAACTGTATTTCTTTCACTTCTTTTCTACAATGCTGGAGAGTCCTTCTGAATGAACTGTCCTGGAACTAATCCTATGACCCATGACTATACATGGTGGGTCAATCTAATATTCCTAATAGTGTTCCTTACCCAAATCCTAACTGGGGTTCCAACAATCTCCCCCTATTTGGGTGAGGACACTATTTACATAAAAACAGATAAAATACAATTAAAAACAATCTCCCCCTAAATCTAGATCAAGAAAAACTGCTGTTGCTGTTGATGATCCTTGTCCAAATCTGCATCATTATAATCTGTTGTTGTTGCTGCTGCTAGAATTTCTGCTCCTTCATTTAGAGGCATCTCCCCCTATTTTGCATAACCATTATTCAACCAATCTCCCCCTGTTTACATTTCTTTGCCCAAATCTCACAGCCACTGATATAGCCTGTATATTTGCTGGACTGAACTCTTTTCCTGCAAGAAGATGTTAGGAGCTCTGGACCCAAAAAACCTTGGGTCCTGGTTCTCTTTTAAAATAATCAGAAATAAAAGAATAAAAATTTCTGCTTTGAAATTCTGAGTTCGACGAATTAAAGTACTTTCGTCGAGCGGAGTTCGACGAATGATTTTGTGTTCGTCGAGCTCGGTTCGACGAATTAAATTTGTTTCGTCGAGCACAGATTCCGGAACAGTATAAAGCAAAATCTTTGTTCAACGATCGTCGATCTGAGTTCGACGAATAGGATTGATTTCGTCGATCTCCGTTCGACGAATTATTTTGAACTAAGATTTTCTGAAGATGTATACCTGATGAAAGATCAAGGGTAGAGATTACCTGATCTTCTTCTTTTGATTCACATTCTGGTTCTTCTGATTCTTCAGCATAGCTGTTGCGAGAAGCATCTATTGCCATTAGGCAAAATTCTATTGCTCTTGCTTCTTCTTCAGCCAATACTGTGACGGAGTCCCACATCTCTTTTGCAGATGAACATTCAGTAATTTCTCCAAAAATATCATCAAACATTGATTGTGCTAGAATGTTCATGGCTTGTGCATCAGCAACCTTCAACTTTTTCTGGTCATCAACATTTATGCTTGATGTTGCCTGAGATTGAGTTGGACCTGACAAAATAGATTTAAAGATGTTTTCATCAATGGAGTCCATATAAAATTGAATCTTGTCTTCCATAGTGCAAGCATATCTAGATTGCACATGGGCAGTCTGGTGCTTGAAAAATCTGCAATTTGTGCCGTGATAAAACTCAAAAGATATTTAAGATCTATCAAAGGATCTTTTGGTTCAGGTGTTAGCCTGTGCAACCAATCAACCTCTCAAGGTCTGGTATTTTAACCAACCTACCTCTGATACCAATTGAAAGTGAATAGATCTTAACTAAGCAGATTATCACAACACAAATATAAAATAAGGAAAGCAGAGAGAAATCAAGCAACACAGAAGACACAAGGATTTTTATAGTGGTTCCCCAAATCTGGGTAGTCCACTCTTCTACCACCCTGGTAGGAATCCACTCAGGTTTTGATCAGGTGACTGCCACCAATGGGTTTTGATCAGGTCCCCAAAAACCAAACCTCAAGTCTTTTGGAAGGAGACTTGAAACCAGGAATCACTTTTGAAGGGAGATGACAACCCTTTATATAGGAGGGGATGAGAGAGTGATGGTATCTTCTCTGTCAACAATCAGAGAGAAGATTCAAGTGGAATAATGTTAGCAGCTTGCTCCCCCTGAGATCTTGAATGTATCAGGAAAGCTGGAGCACTGCTTCAGGGTGATAGGCCTTCAATCTTTATGCCTGAACCAGAGCAATCTTTCAGGAACTTCTGACTGATAAGAGGTTTGTTGTCCTTGAAGTTGTCCTGTAGTAATGAGGAAGAAGAAGACTCTTGATATGAATGGATGTTCTTCTTCTTCTTGAGATAGCTGTTATTACTCTGGTCTAGGGCTTCTAGTTACTGTAGAGATATTGCCCTTTTCCGTGTCTTTCTTTCTTTGTGTTCTGTATCTGTTATTTTTGTTCTTGTTCTCTTTCTCTATATATATTCAGACATTCAAAATCCTTGTCCTTGATGGCAGAAGAGAAACATTCCCGAGAGTAGTAAATACTTTGGAAATTGATCTACACTTAATTCTTCTGTAGCTGTCTGGTTGAACAGCTATTTTCACTAGGAATATTGACTGTAATTAATCCAAAATTAATTCTGCCAACTGTTACTGAATGCTCAGAAATCGTCGACCTGAACTTTCGTCGAGTTCATGAATCGTCGACCTGAGTTCGACATTCGTCGAACTCAGCTAGAATCATCGAGCTGAATATCTTGCCTGCGTTCGTCGACCGGAGCTTGCAGTTCGTCGAGCTCAGTTTCTATTTCGTCAAGCTAAGAAACTGACTTGCTAATTTTTTCGAGCTGAGCAAGTGTTGTCCACCAATCGTCGACCTGAGTTCGACGTTCGTCGAACTCAGCTTCTGTCATCATTCATCGACCCGAGCTTTCGTCGTTCGTCGAACTTCGTTCGACGATCGTCGATTTGATTTTTTGCCTTTGTCTTAACTGCATTTCTTTCACTTCTTTTCTGCAATGCTGGAGAGTCCTTCTGAATGACCTGTCCTGGAACTAATCCTATGACCCATGACTATACATGGTGGGTCAATCTAATATTCCCAATAGTGTTTCTTACCCAAATCCTAACTGGGGTTCCAACAATCTCCCCCTATTTGGGTGAGGACACTATTTACATAAAAACAGATAAAATATAAGTAAAATACAATTAAAAACAATCTCCCCCTAAATCTGGATCAAGAAAAACTGTTGTTGCTGTTGATGATCCTTGTCCAAATCTGCATCATTATAATCTGTTGTTGTTGCTGCTGCTAGAATTTCTGCTCCTTCATTTAGAGGCATCTCCCCCTATTTTGCATAACCATTATTCAACCAATCTCCCCCTGTTTACATTTCTTTGCCCAAATCTGACAGCCACTGATATAGCCTGTATATTTGCTGGACTGAATTCTTTTCCTGCAAGAAGATGTTAAGAGCTCTGGACCCAGAAAACCTTGGGTCCTGGTTCTCTTTTAAAATAATCAGAAATAAAAGAATAAAAATTTCTGCTTTGAAATTCTGAGTTCGACGAATTATAGTACTTTCGTCGAGCGGAGTTCGACGAATGATATTGTGTTCGTCGAGCTCTGTTCGACGAATTAAATTTGTTTCGTCGAGCACAGATTCCTGAACAGTATAAAACAAAATCTTTGTTCAACGATCGTCGATCTGAGTTCTACGAATAGGATTGATTTTGTCGATCTCCGTTCGACGAATTATTTTGAACTAAGATTTTCTGAAGATGTATACCTGATGAAAGATCAAGGGTAGAGATTACCTGATCTTCTTCTTTTGATTCACATTCTAGTTCTTCTGATTCTTCAGCATAGCTGCTGCGAGAAGCATCTATTGCCATTAGGCAAAATTCTTTTGCTCTTGCTTCTTCTTCAGCCAATGTTGTGAGGGAGTCCCACATCTCTTTTGCAAATGAACATTCAGCAAGTTCTCCAAAAATGTCATCAGACATTGATTGTGCTAGAATGTTCATGGCTTGTGCATCAGCAACCTTCAGCTTTTTCTGGTCATCAACATTTATGCTTGATGTTGCCTGAGATTGAGTTGGACCTAACAAAATAGATTTAAAGATGTTTTCATCAATGGAGTCCATATAAAATTGAATCCTTGTCTTCCATAGTGCAAGCATAACTAGATTGCACATGGGCAGTCTGGTGCTTGAAAAATCTGCAATTTGTGCCATGATAAAACTCAAAAGATATTTAAGATCTATCAAAGGATCTTTTGGTTCAGGTGTTAGCCTGTGCAACCAATCAACCTCTCAAGGTCTGGTATTTTAACCAACCTCGCTTTGATAGCAATTGAAAGTTCAGGAGGTATCCTCTGATACCAATTGAAAGAAGATAGATCTTAACAAAAGACTAATTAGAGTAATAAATATCACAACACAAAAACAATGAAAGAAGAGCAGCAAGCAACCAGAAGACACAAGGATATTTATAGTGGTTCCCCAAATCTGGGTAGTCCACTCTTCTACCACCCTGGTAGGAATCCACTCAGGTTTTGATCAGGTGCCTGACACCAATGGGTTTTGATCAAGTCCCCCAAAACCAAACCTCAAGTCTTTTGGAAGGAGACTTACAACCAGGAATCACTTTTGAAGGGAGATGACAACCCTTTATACAGGAGGGGATGAGAGAGTGATGGTATCTTCTTTGTCAACAATCAGAGAGAAGATTCAAGTGGAATGATGTTAGCAGCTTGCTCCCCCTGAGATCTTGAATGTATCAGGAAAGCTGGAGCACTGCTTCAGGGTGATAGGCCTTCAATCTTTAGGCCTAAACCAGAGCAATCTTTCATGAACTTCTGACTGATAAGAGGTTTGTTGTCCTTGAAGTTGTCCTGTAGTAATGAGGAAGAAGAAGACTCTTGATATGAATGGATGTTCTTCTTCTTCTTGAGATAGTTGTTATTGCTCTGGTCTAGGGCTTCTAGTTACTGTAGAGATATTGCCCTTTTCTATGTCTTTCTTTCTCTGTATTCTGTATCTGTTCTTTTTGTTCTTGTTCTCTTTCTGTGTATATATTCAGACATTCAAAATCCTTATCCTTGATGGCGGAAGAGAAACATTCCCGAGAGTAGTAAATACTTTGGAAATTGATCTACACTTAATTCTTCTGTAACTGTCTGGTTGAACGGCTATTTTCACTGAGAATATTGACTGTAATTAATCCCCAATTAATTCTGCCAACTGTTACTGAATGCTCAGAAATCGTCGACCTGAACTTTCGTCGAGTTCATGAATTGTCGACCTGAGTTCGACATTCGTCGAACTCAGCTAGAATCGTCGAGCTGAATATCTTGTCTGCGTTCGTCGACCGGAGCTTTCAGTTTGTCGAGCAAAGTTTCTATTTCGTCGAGCTGAGAAACTGACTTGCTAATTTTGTCGAGCTCAGCAAGTGTTGTCCACCAATCGTCGACCTGAGTTCGACGTTCGTCGAACTCAGCTTCTGTCATCATTCGTCGACCTGAGCTTTCGTCGTTCGTCGAACTGCGTTCGACGATCGTCGATCTGATTTTCTGCCTTTGTCTTAACTGCATTTCTTTCACTTCTTTTCTGCAATGCTGGAGAGTCCTTCTGAATGACCTGTCCTGGAACTAATCCTATGACCCATGACTATACATGGTGGGTCAATCTAATATTCCTAATAGTGTTCCTTACCCAAATCCTAACTGGGGTTCCAACAGAATCCACTCAGGTTTTTGATCAGGTGCCTGACGCCAATGGGCTTTTGATCAGGTGCTCAAAAACCAACCTAAGTCTTTTGATCAGGAGACTTGCAACCAAGGAATCACTTTTGAAGGGAGATGACAACCCTTTACAGTGGTGGGGGTGAGAGATGATTTGGTCATCTCTATCTCAATATACAACTGAGAAGACTGTGAATTGATTATAACGTAAGGCTCCCCCTGAGATGTAGAATGGATCAGGGAAAATTAAGAGCTAAGCTTCAGGGTGATCGGTCTTCAAACTGAATCCTTGACCAGCAAAAGTCTTCTGGAACTTCTTTGACAGATTGAACTGAAGTTGTTCTTTTGAAGTGTCCTGCAGTACTTGAAGAAAGAAGACTCTTAATATAGGTATTATTGTTCTTCTTCTTCAAGTGCTGATGAGCTTCTGGTCAAGAACTACTATGTATCAGAAAACTCTTCTTCTTTGACAGAGCAGATTATCCAAGATTGAATATTTGTCTGTAATCTCTATGTGCTTCTCAGTAAGTTGTGCTCTGTGTGAAGCTTTTCTCAATGGTGCTTGATTCTCTCTTTCTTTTTGGTCTGTATATCTATCTGTGCGTTATTCTCTTCTTCTCTATTCTTCAAAAATTTGAATGCATCTGCAATTAATGCTGACAACCTTGAGAATAATCGGCATTGATTTATTTCCCCAACTATCCCGTGGAAAAACGACAAGCAATAATCCTGGAGAAGACCATAATTAATGATCCTTCTAACGGTCATAATCAGAGAATGTTAGAGCATTAATTACTTAGGAATTATCGCACTAGAGTGAGACAGAAGGCCAAAAATAACTAAGTCTGGAGTCGTCGAACAGTTGGCAGAATTCGTCGAACTGAGTCCACAGTTCGTCGAGCTGTGATGTTGTATTCGTCGACCATATGGCTTCTGTTCGTCGAGCTGAGTTCCATGATCGTCGAGCTGGAAACTGAACTGCTATCTCTTTTGATCTTTGCCTATTTGTCGAGCTGGTAAATGTGTTCGTCGACTGGAGTTCAACAATTATTCTGGAGTTGTCAAATATCCTGTGTCGACACAATTACTCCTGTGTGTCAACACAAGTCTTTCCACAATGTCGACTGATGATCTGGATGTCGACACAAATTCTTCTAGTGTCGACTTAGTTGATGTCGACATATACTCTGAGTGTCGACATAAGTCTTCTGGTTCCAGAATTCGTCGGGCAGAGAACTGAGTTCATCGACATGAGACTAGAGAACATAGTCTTGATAGAATGCTGTAGTAGTCCAAAGGTTCGTCGACCAAAGAATGGTGTTCGTCGAGCTAAGTCTGGAGAACCTTGAATTCGTCGAGCTGAAAATGATTCTGGACTTAGAGAAAAAAATTGATGAACCTCTGGCAATAGAGTTAAAGTGGAATTCTAGAGATCGTCGAGCAAAGAATGAAGTTTGTCGACCTGAGAACTAGGTTCGTCGACCTGAGTCTAGAGAACAGTCTGGACTTAGAATTCTGAAGGTGGAATCCAAGGATCGTCGACCTGTGACTGAATTTTGTCGAGCTCAGCTCAGAGAAAATACCTCTAAGATCGTCGAGCTGAGAATGACTATCGTCAACCTAAGTTCGACGAACGTCGAACTCATTTTACTTAGTCTCTTGAGAAATCTCTGAATTTTTAGGAAAACTCTATGTCTTGAGTCTCTGGCAGTCTGATGATGGCTTGTCCATATGATGTTGTTACTGAGGACTTGGCCTAGACTCTAGGACATAAGTTTGACCCTTGCTATACATGTTGGGTTACATCATCCTAAGTTAGTGAACCTAGCCCAAATCAAACTAGGGATCCAACAATCTCCCCCTATTTGGGTGAGGTCACTAATAGACTCAAAATAAAAAACATAAAGTAAACAAAGCAGGAAAAAGATATATCTGGCAGAGATAACTAACACATGCAGCAGATATATTTACACAGAAGCTTTGTTCAGACAATATGAAACAGTTTAAGATAGAAAAACAAAAATAAAATGATTCATATTTCACTTATTCTACTTCTTCTCCTGATGCTTTACATCCTTGCCCTTGTCTCCTGGCTTGGTAAAGACTATTTCCCTCTTTGGATTTAAAGCTTGCTCCATAGTCATTGTCATGTCAGCAGCCCCTATAATCTTTTGAGATGTAGCTCTAGGGAGCATTGCTTCAGGATGTAATTTCATATAATCATCAACATTAAAAATTTTGTTAGCCTTTTCAAACCTTTTCAGTTCTTCTCTCATGTATTTTGACATTGTAGTGTATTTAGAAGTATCCTTCCCTTCAGCCTTTGCCTTGTTGATCATAGAAAGACCTACTAGTTCCTGAAACCTAGCCATTTTAGCTGTGTTGGCTGCTTCTGGATCTTCATAAGGAACAAGAGGAGAGAATGGTCTTTTAGGACTTTCAGCTTGTTGATATTATTGCTGCTTATGTTGTTGTTACTGTTGATGTTGCTGTTGCTGCTGATGTTGTTTTCCTGAGGGTTGTTGCCTATGCTAGCTACTTTCATGATGGGATCTCCCTTGATGTCTTTGATATGTTTGAATAGGGGCAGATCTCTGAGAACTAGAACCAGAAGCACCAGCTGCAGGAGGAGGAGGAGGTGGTGGATCATTTTTGTACCTTTGAACTGATGGAGGAGAGTATCTTCTACTCTTCTTCCTTTCCTTTTGCTGATTCTTAAATAGCCACATAAATGTTGACATCCCTTTGTATGGAGTTATCTTTTGAAGAATATAGTAAGGGGTGTCATTGTTTGGATTAGGCTTAGGGGCAGGAGGAGGAGGAGCTTTTCTTTTCTTTGATACCTGCTTATTCTGCTTTGTATCCTCCTCATCTGAATCCTCATCTTCATCTTCATCATCATCATTGTCAGAACCCTGAGGGTTATCGTATAGATCATCTAGAGCTTTCAAGGTTTTAGCAAAAATAACAGGCTTTTCTGGAGCAGGAGCAGGAGTTGAAACAAGAGTTGGAGTTTCAGCAGGAGTTGGAGATTCAGCAGGAGTTGGAGGAGAAGCTACACAAAAATCAGAACTAACTTGGCAGAGCTTTCAGCTGCTGCCTTATTTTCATCTGCAATATCAGCCAAGATCAGTTCATCTAGATCTGGCATGGGAGAGTCATCCATTACAAAAGTTTGTGTTGAAGACATTATTGAAGAAAAAGGAATAACCACTACTTCTGGAAGTGGAGTGACTACTGGGTGTGTAATAGTAAAACTGTCCCTAAGTTGCTTATCAACTTCTGAAGAGATGGGGGAAGTGTATGGTATAATAACCAAGGATGGCTTAGTAATCTCAGCTGGAAGGTAATGAAAATGTACAGTATCAAAAATTCTCAATAAATGTTCTAAATTAACTGTGGGATTAAGCATGAAATCACCAACAGTATTAGGCTCTTCAGAGTCTGAGTCATCTAAATCCATATTAGTTTCAATAAAATCAATCAAATCTTTATATATGTATTCTGTACACTCTGTTGCTATTGCTGTAACTAGAGCATCTGCTGCTGGAGCTGGGGCTGAAGCCTCTAGAGCTGTAGCTGCTGCTCCATCATCATTCATCTCCACCTGCCTGGTTTTAGTGGTAACTGAGTCCAGGCCACTTGCTGAGGATGGGACAGCAGTAAGAGCAGGGATTTTGTCAGAGAGAGAGGAGATGGCGGTAGTAAGAGGTGTAATGTCCTCTGCTAAAAGGGACTTGAGGAGGGGAGTGATTATGGAAATGATAGAAGATATGGTGGAGGGGTTCAGTGATGGAGTGGTAGATTGTGTTGCAGAGGGTGTAGAAGTGGGAACTATAGGAGGGATATAAAGTGGAGCATCAGGTATGTGAATATCTGGAGGGATGGTAGATGTTGATGGGGATGGATGGGTGACATCTTGCATGATGGTGTCTGTTGGTAGATGGTAAGATGCTATTGAAGAGAGAAGTGGGGGAAGAGGAGATTGTGGTGGTGTAGGAGCGTAAGTGTCATGGGGGGAATTAGGCGGTGTTGGTGGTTGATTATCTTGAAGAGGGGAAGATGGAATGTCAGTGATGTCAATTGGTGGAGATGGAGCTGGTGAAGCATGTTGAGATGGAGGTGGAGTAGGAATATGAGTATGTTGTTGTGATTGTGGTGTTGAAGAGATAATGGGAGAGGAAGGGATTTGTATTGCTGGAAGGGGGACTGGAAGAGATGGTGGTGTTGGATGAAGCTCTTCAGCAGGTGGGGGAGTGGCTTTAACAGCCCTGGTGTATTAAAAAGCTGGGGTGGAAGAGGTAGAAGCCTTGGTTGGCTTGGTTATTGTCCTCTCCCACCTGCAAAATAAGGCACATGTGAGCCTTTTACTGGCATTGATGAATATGGTCTGGGAGACCAGTGATTCAACAGCCTTTTCTTATAAAAAGATCCCTAGGATCCTTCCAAAGCATACTTCATTTTTATTGTTCTTCTTCTTTATCAAATCAAAAAGAATTTGTGCCCAATCCACCTATTTCTTATTGATGATTACACACATGACTAGAAACTGGTGTCTAGTGATGTAATCATGGGCAGTATGTTTCCCAAGCAAAACCTTTCCAACCAAATCTGCCAAAACTTATAAGGGGCAGAGGGGTGTTTCTTCAAGAGTTTGTTAGGGTTATCTCCAGTATTACCCATGAGGCTCAGCATCATGTCAGATTCCTCTATTTCAATCTCCAGTTCCTCTTCTCCATTCCTTAATCCAAAAATTTCAGTTAAGATTACGGGAGTTAAGGAGACGGAGTTACCCGCAATAATGCCGGTCATTGTATTCTCCTCCGTTGGCGATAGGGTATAGACCCATTCTATGATTTCAGTGCTGTTTAATTTGATTCTCCTAGTCATCACGGTTTTGAGTTCTTGTTCTTTCAGGAGTTCCAGAATGTAGAGGAATATGGGATCAGAGTGTTGAAACGAATCAAAATCCACATCAAAACTGGTATCGAACTTCATGCCTGCGAGAATGCTTGCCTGAATCGCCATGGAATCACCTGCAAGAGAGACACAAAAATGGCGATCAAGTGCAAAGAAACAGAAAGCGCGGGACGGAGGTCGAAGAAAACCTAAATATAAGGTTTTCAAGAATATGAATCAACAGACTCCGTTCCACGAAAATAAAAATAATTGTTCGAACTGAGGTCGATGAAATTATTTTGAATGAAATAATTCGTCGATCTTATCCAGAAAAATTGAAGACAGTTCATCGAACTCCGTTCGACGAATATCTTCTAAAGCAAGTTCGTCGAATTCCGGTCGACGAAACTTATTTCACTCACAGAGAGTTCATCGATCTCCGTTCGACGAATATCTCTCAAACTTTCCACGGTTCGTCGATCTATGTTCGATGAACTTTGGAAAATTCGTCGAGTGCAGATAGAAATTAAATAAAGTCTTCTCCATTGATCATTCCAAGTTCATTTACAAATAACATATGATTTCTCTCATCTATGGGTTTGGTGAATATATCAGCTCTTTGTAAATCAGAGTAGATATAGAAAAGCTTGATTTTATTTTTGTCTACACACTCCCTAATGAAATGATGTCTTATATCAATATGTTTTGTCTTATTATGGTGAACTGGATTTTGGGCTATGGCTATAACACTTGTATTATCACAGAGTAGGGTTGAATTATTTAAGTTGAACCCATAATCTAGAAGTTGATTTTGTATCCAAAGCATCTGTGAACAATAGCTGCCTGCTGCAATATATTCTGCTTCAGCAGTTGAGGTTGACACTAATGTTTGCTTTTTTCAAAACCAAGATACTAATCTCATACCCAAGAACTGGGAAGTCCCCGAAGTACTTTTTCTTTCTACCCTGCATCCAGCAAAATCAACATCAGAGTATCCAGTTAACACAAATTCTGATTCAGCAGGATACCATAGGCCTAGATTAGGACAACTCTTTATATATCTCAAAATCTTTTTTAGTAAAATTAGATGAGATTCTTTAGGGTTCACCTGGAACCTAGCACAAAGACATGTGGCAAATATAATATTTGTCCGACTTGCTCTGAGGTATAATAGGGACCCAACAATGCCCCTATAAAGTTTTTGATCCACAGGTTTCCCTGGTACATCAGAGTCCACAACAACATTAGTAGCAATGAGAGTTTTCTTTGCTGAGGCATCATCCATCCCAAACTTCTTTAGAAGTTCTTTAGCATTTTTTGCTTCAGAGATGAAGATGCCATCAGGGAGCTGCTTCACTTGGAGACCAAGGAAGTAAGAAAGCTCAACCATGCTACTCATTTCAAATCTGGAATGCATAAGGTCAGAAAACCTCTTGCATAATTTGGAATCTGTAGAGCCAAATATAATATCATCCACATAAATTTGTACTAATAATATTTGGTCCTTATGATGTCTAGTGAAAAGCGTTTTATCTACAATTTCTCTTGTAAATTTATGCTCTAATAGAAAACTAGCTAAGGCCTCATACCAAGCTCTTGGAGCTTGCTTTAGACCATAAAGAGACTTATGCAATTTAAAAACATGAGAGGGATAAGTTGGAGAAACAAAACCTGGAGGTTGTTCTACATAAACCTCTTCTTGTAGCACTCCATTTAGAAAAGCACTCTTCACATCCATTTGGAAGACCTTGAACCTCTTTGATGAATTGTAAATAAACCTATATTTATGTACATTAAATTAGTAGTTTTAGTTTATTTTTGTTATTTTTCTTTATTTTTCTTTAATAAAATGTTTCTTTTTTATAAAAATAGTTCTAACTTGTTTTATTTTTGTTTTCTGAAATTTGCAGGAAAAATCCAAAAAAACTGCCCAAAACAGTAAGTACACGCCCGTGTACTTACTGGTCACGCCCGTGTCAAGGGCGTGACAATCCAATTTCCCATGAAATCAACTCGACGAATTCAAGTTCGACGATCGTCGACACGCCCGGCCCCACGCCCGTGTCAATCCGTCACGGGGCGTGACCCAAGCCCGTGTCCATACCGCTCGACGATCGTCATACCCATTTTCCCGCTCGACGATTTTTCAGCTCGACGATCGTCGACCAACCCGACACGCCCAGCGTCACGCCCGTGACCAAGGGCGTGACTCCTCCACCTGGCTGACAAAGACCCGCACTCGACGATCTTCCCGCTCGACGATCGTCGAACTCGATCTTCCCACTCGACGATTTTTTTGCTCAATAATTTGTCCTGCGCGACGATTGTTCCTGCTTGACGATCTTCCCGCTCGACGATCGTCGAACTCCTCGACATTCGCGCTCGACGATTTTTCAACTCGACAAGACCCGGTGACAGCTCAAAGACCCGCTCCCAGATCTACCACCCCGACACGCCCAGAGTCACGCCCGTGACCTGGGGCGTGACCAACGCGAGACCGACACGTATCCAGCCCGAAGTCCACTTTCCCGTCAAATCGACGGCCGCATTTTGTACAGTGCTGACACGCCCTCCCTACACGCCCGTGTCAGGGGGCGTGTCTCCTGAAATTTCTGTCTATAATAAAGCAGCTGCTGTTTGTAATCCTGTTCCCCTTTTTGGATTCCATTTTGTATAGGGGAAATGCTGTCTGGATGCTTTCAAGGTCTATGTAAGCGATATTTCTCCCCCTCTTCTTAGTTTTATTTTCATTCCTTTGTAACCTGTGTTTTTAGTTAATAAAATTTGTTTTTTTCTTCTCTTGGCATGGCTTTGGAATGGATCTATGAAACTTTTCTTTATGCAATCTTATCTTCTTTCTTGTTTTAACTTAGTTTTTTTTGTCTTCTTAAAATGCGTGTGTGCGTGTATGATGTTTTAACCACATTAAGTTTTAACCGCATTAATAGTTTTTCGGCTTTATTTTCCCTACTAATTTGAGTAGGATTTGTGTGTGTGAGTTTTACTTTCTGTCGAGTGTGTGCGTGTGTTGCATTTATTTATTCCTACTCATTTCAGTAGGACCCGCTTTCATTCTCCCGCCCACGCATTTGCACCGGGACTCACATTTTACTGCTTTCATTTCAGTCCTACTCGTTTGAGTAGGACTTGCAATTTTCAGCTTTCCTTTTCTGCTTTCATTTTACTGCTTTCACTTTCCTGCTTTCTTTATCGCTTTCATTTACTGCTTTATTTTATTGCTTTCACCGCTGCCGTCCCCATTCCGATGAGTGGCTAACCATTCTTAGCCCTCAGTATCCAAGAGCATTGGGACAGAAAAAATTCCTTTAAATAATTAAAGTTCTTATTTTTCTATTTAATTAAAAGTACTCAAGCTTTGCCCAGGGTTTACGACGCGTAGACCCACATAATCGATGTGTGGGCTCTATTTCAGTAGTCCATACGCTAGCTAGCGGAGAGGCCGTGCGTATGGATCGATCACCCCTTGGTAAATGGAGTTCCGTACTAACCCTCGAGAGAGGAGGCGAGCCAACTCTACCGGATTGGGTTCCCCACCCAATAGCGGGGTTCTTAGCGTAATGCGGGCATTAAGAGGAATCCTTCGTCGGACTAACATTCGGTCGAATAGTCTTAGCGTTCAGGTGAGCGATAGCCCTATAGCTAGGTGAGCTCATTCTAGTGGAACCTCCACAGTCAAGTCTCCGCCTTAATTAATTTGAAATTTTAGATCTATTTTTATTAAAAGTTTATTTTAGTTCAAATTCTATTCGATGAGGTCGCGCTAAGCACATCATCGGCTCCATCTTTATTGCTTTCATTTTTTGTTTTTCTGTCTTACTTTTTGTTTTTTTATATATAAATAAAAAAATCCCGACAAAATAATCATCGGTAAAATAATAGTCCCCTATAGGGAAGAGTAGAAATAATCGAACCGACCCCGAGAACAATACGACCTCGATATTCCACCCAGAATATCTTGTACTACTCACGATAGGTGCACTTGCCTCCTTTCGTTAAAACTCGATCACAACTTTTTTTATATCCAAAATAAATAAATACGCGCGCCCCGTTT
Source organism: Platanthera guangdongensis (assembly GCA_039583875.1). Classification (NCBI taxonomy): domain Eukaryota; kingdom Viridiplantae; phylum Streptophyta; class Magnoliopsida; order Asparagales; family Orchidaceae; genus Platanthera; species Platanthera guangdongensis. Next base: position 33,792,844 of record CM077154.1, read on the forward strand.
TCTAAATAAAAAACCACTTCCTCTTTACTTAAATAAAACCACCGGGTCGCCGCGTGACCGTAAATATTTTTGGAGTTTTAACCAATCAAGTTTTTGGCGCCGTTGCCGGGGATTTTCGAGTCGTTATTTTGAACGCTGGAGACCTATTAATTTTACCTCTATATCTATATATATATAATTGGCCAATTTAATAATACTAATAATAACTACTTTAAAAATAAAAACAAAAAAATCTAAAATAATAATAATAATAAAAAAAAACAAAACATCCAAGAACCAATAAAACTAAAAAAATCGAAAAACCTTTAAAAACCAAAACAACAAAAAAAATGAATGAAAAAAACAAAACAAAAAAACTTTAAAAAAAACAAAATAATTTTTCATTATTATTATGACAAAAAAAACAAAACTAAAAAACAATTTATATACCAAAAAAATCTAAAAACTCAAAAACTAAAAAAATAAATTTCTAAAAACTAAAAATCTACAAAAATCTAAAACAAAAACACAAAAAATAAAAAAAGAAAACAAAATCTAACAACCTTCTAAAAACGCAAAATTTTTTTTCGTATATAGGTTTTAAGTTTAACTTCTTTTATTTCTTTTCAAAAAGACAAAAATCTTTCCAAAAAAAACAGTATATAATATATGCACTTGGACATAAATGATATTTTTCTATTATTAAATTCTTATATATTTATTTTGTCACTTCGGCGCACTTCACTCTAGTGCGCGCTAGGGGATTGCCTTTTTTTGCGCTCATATGCTAAGACGTTAGCTAATCGAGTCACATCTACACTTGCCCCCCCTCCGCCCGCAAACTTTAGGCCGAGTTTATATTTTTATTTTCTTTTTTTTGTTATATTTTTGCTTTTTCTTCTAACTAATGCAGGGCATCAACCCGAGCCTCCCCGAACTCGTCTTAGGGTAGTTCCTACCCTCTTTTTTTTTATTTTTGCACATATTATATTTTGTATATTAATCGTTCCGCATACTTAGACTGCAACATTGGGGACAATGTTGGATTTAAGTATGGGGGTGTTTTCCTATTATGCATTTTTATTATTCTGTACTCATAAAAATAAAAACAAATTACAAAACTTAAAACTTTAAAAAAATTTCCTTGTTTTTTTTATATTAAAAAAACTCAAAAAAATCATAAAACACAAAAAATCACACAAAAAAACGTTTAAAACATCAGAAAAAATTCAAATTTTTTTTTCTTTTTTACTTTGTAAATATTTTTTTGTAAAAATCTCTCTTCCCCCCTCTTCTCTTCCTTTTTTGAAAAAAGCTCGCTTTTTAGCTTTCCCGCGGCGTCCGACTCATCGAACCAACCACCCAAATAAGAGTCTGTTCGCGGGCCAACCTCGAGTTTTTTACTTTGTATAATATTTAAAAACAAAAAGTTTTCTCTCTTCCCCCTATCTTCTTTGTAAATAACACTTCTTTCTCTCCTTTTTCTTGTAAATAACTTATCAAAAAATACTAAAAAAACAAAAAAAATTAGCAAAACCAAAAATCCTAAAAAAAGTGAATAACTCTAAAAATCCAAAAAAGATCATAATCATAAAAAATCAAAAAAAAAAGATAAACTCTAAAAATTCCAAAAAATATTTTGTTAAATTGTGTAACAAATAAAATCGAATATACTATTTCTTAACCCTTTTTGCTTTCCAAAAATATAGTTTCGAGTTAATTTATAAGCGAATTTTAATTATTCTTTGCTTACTATTCGTTTATTAATTAAAGTTTGATAGATTTAAGTGTCTGAGGTTAAGTGTTAAAAACTTTTTTATGTCTTTTCCTTATAATAGGGAACTTATTTTTCACCACCACTTCTAATTTTTAAATAGAAGCTCGTTTTTTATGTTAGAAAATAACATCCATAGATTTCAATTATTTCTACTTCATGCTTTTAGAAACATCGGAACGTTCATTTTAAAAAGGTTGCTCTCAAAACGTTTTTATTAAAATCTAGTTTTCTTTTTGAAAAAAAATAAATCCACTTCCATTTTTTTCATGTCTTACTTGACATGTTTACCCATATTTTATCCCTTAAAAAGATCTTATGTCAATGAGAATAAGATTTCATTCCGTAAACATAGGCACCCAATATTTAAAAAGATTATATGTTATGGAGTAAGAGGATAAAATTCATTACTCCTACACATATACATTGGGTTATTTTATTTATGAAGAAAGAAAAAAAATATTATATGTTAGGAAAATAAGATTTCATTTTCCTAATTATTCAAAAGAAAAAAATGGAGGTTCGAGAAAAAATTGCCTCACCTCAATATCCATGACTTTTCATAAACCACCAAACCACTTATCCTATTTCAATGATCATAGAATTAATTTAAAATTTTTTGAGAGCATAACTTTTAAATTGCATTATTTCCTTTAACTTCTTTTAAGCTAAAGTTTTTTGTATAATTCCAATCCATCTTTGTTAAACTAACAAAAATAAATTTTTGCTTTCTATTTTATTTTATTTTAGAAGTCTTTTTGAAACTCTTACTCTATTTATAACATTTTCATAATTTAGGATTTATTTCTTAGACCCCGGATATTTATTTTGATCTTACCTTTAATTAAGTCAAGCGGTAGCTAAACTTAGGATTTCTTTTATTCCTTATAAGTTCATCTCCAACTTTTGCTCTGGAATAGCAAAAGCTTAAGTATGGGGGTATTTGATGAATTGTAAATATACTTATATTTATGTACATTAAATTAGTCGTTTTAGTTTATTTTTGTTATTTTTCTTTATTTTTCTTTAATAAAATGTTTCTTTTTTTGTAAAAATAGTTCTAACTTATTTTATTTTTGTTTTCTGAAATTTGCAGGAAAAATCCAAAAAAACTGCCCAAAACAGTAAGTACACGCCCGTGTACTTACTGGTCACGCCCGTGTCAAGGGCGTGACAATCCAATTTCCCGTGAAATCAGCTCGACAAATTCAAGCTTGACGATCGTCGACACGCCCGACCCCACGCCCGACCCCACGCCCGTGTCAATCCGACACGGGGTGTGACCCAAGCCCGTGTCCATACCGCTCGACGATCGTCGAACTCATTTTCCTGCTCGATGATTTTTCAGCTCGACGATCGTCGAGCAACCCGTCACGCCCAGCGTCACGCCCGTGACCAAGGGCGTGACTCCTCCACTTGGCTGACAAAGACCCGCACTTGATGATCTTCACGCTCGACGATCGTCGAACTCGATCTTCCCACTCGATGATTTTTCTGCTCGACGATTTGTCCTGCTCGATGATTGTTCCAGCTTGATGATCTTCCCGCTCGACGATCGTCGAACTCCTCGACATTCGCGCTCAACGATTTTTCAACTTGACAAGACCCGGTGACAGCTTAAAGACCCGCGCCCAGATCTACCTCCCCGACACGCCCAGAGTCATGCCTGTGACCTGGGGCGTGACCAACGCAAGACCGACACGTGTCCAGCCCGAAGTACACTTTCCCGTCAAATCGATGACCGCATTTTGTACAGTGCTGACACGCCCTCCCTACACGCCCATGTCAGGGGGCGTGTCTCCTGAAATTTCTATCTATAAATAAGCAGCTGCTGTTTGTAATCCGGTTCCACTTTTTGGATCCATTTTCTATAAGTGTTATGCTGCTGGGATGAAACCCAAATGTGTTGTAAGGGATATTTTCTCCCCCCTCTCTTCTAATTTAGCTTTGTAATCACCCTTTTTATTAATGCAATTGTAGTTTTTTTTCCATTACATCCCTTGGACTTCATCTATGTTTCATCCCTTATGCAATCTTATCTTTTTTGCTTTTGTTTTAACTTAGTTTTTTTTGTTCTTCTTTATACGTGTGTGTGTGTGTGTGTATGAGTATAACTTGATAATTTTATGTTCTTAGTTTTGTTAACTTAGAATTGTTATAGCTTTATTTGCATTCCTATAGATCCGTCAAAAATGTTTTCAAAGTGATATTCATTTCTTTTAACTTAGATTTTTCTTTTTAGGTTGTAAAACTTTTTTGTTATTTTAGTTTTTTTTCACCTTTTAATCACTTTTACGGAGTTATAGGAATGATTATATAGTTGTTTTAATTTTTCATGCACTTAGATTTTCATTTAAAACTTTTGTCAGTTTAATTTTTCTGTCTTCTTTTTATGCATTTCTACCGCATTCTAGCGGTAGAAATGCAGTTGTTTTAATTTTTCAAGTATTTTGTTTTTCGTATTTCTATACGTATGCATTTGTGTAGGAGTTAGTTTTTATAGCTTTCTTTACTTACTGTAGAGTGTGTGTGTGTGAGTAAGCATTTATTTCCGCCTACTCGTTAAGAGTTAAATAGCGCATTGTTTTTATTTCATTCTGTAGAGTGCATAAGTTTGTTGTATTTATTTCTGCCTACTCGCTAGGAGTTAAATGGCAGGGCTTTATTTTCCCTACTCATTTGAGTAGGATTTGTGTATCATATATCTCCAAGAAACCGGCTAAGTGTGTGTTGGGATCTTCATCTTGCAGGCCATCATATTGGACATACTGTTGAACCATCTGAATAATACTTGGCTTCAACTCGAAATTGTTGGCGACAATTGGTGGTCTAACGATGCTTGACCCAGTACCCTGTAGATTAGGTCAGCAAAGTCAGACATGGTTTGCTCGTTATGGTTTGCTCGTTATGGTTTGCCATGTTATCTGGATTATTTGGATGATGATCTCCTAAGTTTACTGTTTCATATTCTGAAAGTCCGTTTGAATTATCCTTGTTAGCAGTTCCCAAGTCCCTTTGGCCAGTGTTGTGAATAATCCGTTCTGGGTCGGGATGAAATGGTGTTAGCCCAGAATTTCTACCCCTGGTCGTAGACTAACAGACAAAAAATAGAGATTAAGTGATATAATTATGCAATAATGTAATTTACAATTATGTGTTAGTAATTTACAGTTATATTCAATAAACTAATTTACAATTATATGTTAGTAATCAAAAAAATGTAGATCAATTGAGTTTAAGCATTCAAAATATTGAAAACGGGTCCCCGGCAATAGCGCCAAAAACTTGATCGTTTCAAAAAAGAAGAGCTAGATGTGGAATCTTTCTACACTCTAGTATAAACTATGTTGATAGGCATAAGCTAGATTGATTTTAATCTCAGGAAAGTGCACCTATCAATCATAGTATAGGAGAATTTTACATCTCGTGTCGTATTCCTCAGGGTCTTTTCAAGTACTCGTAATCACTCTCGCTCTATTATTGTATATATATTTAAAATTGGTTGTTTACTCTAAACTAGCATTAATAGCAGTAATTTGGTAAATCGACATTGGAGAATTAAGGATGATAACAAAAATAGAATGTCTAAGAGTAATCACATGAGAATATTCACATATTAATTCAACACTATAATCATTTTTTAACAATATCATCAAATTCATTGTATTGTAAGGGTTTGATCTTCATCGAATTTTGTCTCGAGCAATCCAATACCTAAACCTAAGTTGTGTGAATTTTCTCTCGAACAATTCACAATACTTAAATTTGCATTAATATAAAGTAACCCTGTCAAATACATAAATTCATGAAATCCTATCTCTACGATGCCATGAATCCATTTACCCGTATTGCCATTATCCAATCAACATATCTCTCGATCATGAAATTTGAAATACAAAGAGAAATAACACCAGAGAAAGAAATTATAGACCATCATCACCATCTTCAAATTTCTCAATATAGAAGTTTGGGATTCATATAAAACAAATAATAACTTCAAACTAGGATTAATCTCTTTGTTTTAAATCACACATACGAGTAAAATACCACGAATCCAAAATAAAAATCAACATACATGATTACTGAATGGTTTCAAGGAACAAGTCTCATGCGAAGCATAAAATAAAGTTAGATCCACTAAGAAAAGGGGAGATTAAAAGAGATAAATGAAGATTAAAACCATACGGATTATCTCCTTCGATTCCCCCACACTTAAGTGCTCCACTTTCGTCCTCCAGAATTCTCCAAGTCCTTCAGATCCCAAGAAGTCGTTTCTAATTCTTCTTGCAGGTTTATATAGTCTTCAAACAAATAGATGTGAGACACGGGTTCCAATACGACAGTATCACAAGCCTTGTAGAGTGTAATCGGTGCGTCTAGGCGTTTTTGAAATGAAAAGGCACGCCTGATCGTGAGCCGTGTCATTTGACACGGCTAGGAACACGACCGTGTGTTCTTCACGACTGGTAACATGGCCGTGTGCTTATTATGGCGCCAAGTCTGAACCTTCCTGATAAGGACACGGGTAGTGACACGGGCGTGTCACTACCCGTGTGGTGCCCAATCCAAAGCCCGGCCAACAGTCGTCTTAGATACTTGAACATCTCTGCTTACTCAAAGACTTTTAGTTCCAAGGACTTGCAATACTTGCATTAAGAATATTAATGAATAAATAATTAAATAAATAACTTAATAAGGAAAATGAAGGAAAATTTAGATTGCGCACTTCTACTCATGACAATTCAAATTCTTAACTATTTTCGTGCAATTATAACGAATGGAGGTGGAAAATAATGGACATGATTACAATTATGATAGTAAAAAGATCTTAATAATTGTACTCATCAGTCTACTAGTCCTGAGAGCTGTTTGAAGAAGATACAAAAATTTCAAATCCATTGTCTTCAATATCAGATCAGAATCTTGATTCTGAGTTATCTTCAGCATAAGCAGCCCAGTACTGAAGATCTTTTCAACTTCTTGCTGTGAAGAAGATAGGGCTGTAATTTGCTCAGCCCCAGAAGACAGACACAGAAAGTTTTCTAGTGTCTAACTGGTTCACAACATTTCTATTTCTATAGGATCCAGTCTTGAATATGAGAAAAGGATTCCTGTGAGAATCTGAGTTGTAATCCTGTGTTATAATGGAAGAGGTAGGATCATTTGTTGATCTGACTATATGATCCATTTTGGATCTTAGTGTAGGGTTGTGCCACTAGCCTGAGTTGTAGGGCAGTTGTCCTGACGAAGGTGACTATTTAATCACTAAGTTGTAGGTCCTTGTGCTTGAGGTGTAGGTCTTGGAGGAGACTGAGTGGTCTTGCATGATCGAGTTGTAAGTTCTTAAAGAGTCGATTTTTGGGGAAGATCCATGTCTAACATAGGGTTATAATAGCGAAGAGGAACAATGGACTTACCCATAATCTGGGGAACCACTAAAAACAAGTGTGTCGTCTATGATTAAACTTGAAAGCTAAAATAACGTAATCACTAAGTACAACACAATCGGGGATGGTCTAAAACACTTAAATTAAGATATAAACCTATTCACCCCCCTCTAGTTGTTTAACTGAACTTGAAAACAAAGACTTCAAGTGGTATCAATGGGAGGTTACTCAAAGAAGGCTTAACAGTCTGAGTAGATCTCTAAGGTTAGTTACAAGTCTGTCTTTATGCGTTCAGGAGTGAACTACAAGGAGCTAGGTGCCATGAAGCTTCCAATCTAATCTAGCATTACTAGGACTTAATTGGGTAAAGCACTATTAGAGAATTAATGATGATAACAAAAACAAAAAGTCTGAGAGTAATCACATGAGAATATTCACTTATTAATTCAACATTATGTAATCATGTTTTAACAATATCATCGATTTCAATGTATTGTAAGGGTTTGATCTTCATTGAATTCTCTCTCGAGCAATCTAATACCTAAACCTAAGTTGAGTGAATTTTCACTCGAACAATTCACAATACTCAAATTTGCATTAATATAGAGTTTCCCTGTCAAATATATAAATTCATGAAATCCTATCTCTACGACGCCATGAATCCATTTTCCCGTATTGCCATTATCCAAACAACAAATCTCTCGATCATAAAATTTAAAATACAAAGAGAAATAGCACCAGAGAAAGAAATTATAGACCATCATCACCATCTTCAAATTTCTCAATATAGAAATTTGGGATTCATATAAAACAAATAATAACTTCAAACTAGGATTAATCTCTTTGTTTTAAACCACACATACGAGTAAAATACCCCGAATCCGAAATAAAAATCACCATACATGATTACTGAATGGTTTCATGGAACAAGTCTCATGCGAAATATAAAATAAAGTTAGATCCACTAAGAAAAGAGGAGATTAAAAGTGATACATGAAGATTAAAACCATACGGATTATCTCCTTCGATTCCCCCTCACTTGAGTGCTCCACTTTTGTCCTCCAGAGTTCTCCAAGTCCTTCAGATCCCAAAAAGTCCTTTCTAATTCTTCTTGCTGGTTTATATAGTGTTCAAACAAAAAGATGTCAGACACGGGTTCCAACACGGCAGTGTCACAAGCCGTGTAGAGTGTAAACGGTGCATCTGGGCGTTTTTGAAATGAAAAGGCGCGCCTGGTCGTGAGTCGTATCATTTAACAAGGCTAGGAACATGGTCGTGTGTTCTTCACGGCTGGTAGCACGGTCGTTTTCTTATCATGGCGCCAAGTATGAACCTACTTGATAATAATACGGGTAGTGACACGGGCATGTCACTACCCGTGTGGTGCCCAATCAAAAGCCCGACCAACAGTCGTCTTGGATCCGTGAACAACTCTGCTTGCTCAAAGACTTTAAGTTCCAAGTACTTGAAATACCTGCATTAAGAATATTAATGAATAAATAATTAAATAAATAACTTAATAAGGAAAATGAATGAACATTTAGATTGCGCTCTTCTATTCATGACAATTCAAATTCTTAACTATTTTCGTGCAATTATAACGAATGGAGGTGGAAAATAGTGGACATGATTTCAATTATGATAGTAAAAAGAACTTAATAATTGTACTCATCAGTCTGCTTGTCTTGATAGCTGTTTGAAGGAGATACCAAAATTTCAAATCCATTGTCTTCAATAGCAGATCAGAATCTTGATTCTGAGTTACTTTCAGCACAAGCAGCCTAGTACTGAAGATCTTTTCAACTTGTTGCTGTTAAGAAGATAGGGCCGTAATCTGCTCAACCCCGGAAGACAGATACAGAGAAAGTTTTCTGGTGTCTAACTGGTTCACAAAATTTCTATTTATGTATGATCCAGTCTTGAATCTGAGAGAAGGATTCATGTGAGAATCTGAGTTGTAATCCTGTGTAATAATGGAAGAGGTAGGATCATTTGTTGATCAGACTGTATGATCCATTTTGGATCTTAGTGTAGGGTTGTCCTCCTAGCCTTAGTTGTAGGGTCGTTGGCCTGAGGTAGGTGACTATTTAATCACTAAGTTGTAGGTCCATATGCATGAGGTGTAGGTCATGGAGGAGACTGAGTGGTCTTGCAGGATCGAGTTGTAAGCCCTTAAAGTGCTAAGTTTTGTGGAAGATCCTTGTCTAACACAGGGTTATAAAAGCGGAGAGGAACCGTGGACTTAACCATAATCCGGGGAACCAATAAAAACAACTGTGTCGTCTGTGATTAAACTTGAGAACGAAAATAATGTAATCACTAAGTACAACACAATCGGGGAAGTTCTAAAACACTTAAATTAAGACATAAACCTATTCACCCCCCCTCTAGTTGTTTAACTGAACTTGAAGACAAAGACTTCAAGTGGTATCAGTTGGAGGTTACTCAAAGAAGGCTTAACAGTCTAAGTAGATCAACAAGGTTAGTTACAAGTTTGTCTTTATGGGTTCTGGAGTGAACTATAAGGAGCTGTGTGTAATAAAGCTTCCAATTTGCAAGGAGGAAGGGTTTGACATCTAGAAGGAGAGGGTCAGGCTGTTCATGAGAGCAGCTGACCCTAAGATCTTCATTACTGTCACAAAGGGACCTCTCATCTCTATGAAAGTCTGAGTTCTGGATGCAAATGTCCAGACACCCAAGACCTATTATGAAATCACAAAGGATGAAGTCATCCTTGCCTCCATAGACAAGAGGGCTCAAAATATTATAGTTAGTGTCATAGATGACTCCACCTTCCAAAATCTGGTGCACTGCAAGATCTCCAAGGAGATGCGGGACACTTTAATTATCTACATGGAGGGCACAAAGGAAATCAGAGAAGACAGAAATTCCAAGCTCAACCAAGAGTTTGAGGCTTTCAGGCAGAGCAAGACTAACAATATAGTAGAGTGATATGAGAGATTCTACATGATAGTTAATCAGATGAGGACCTTTGGCAGGGTTTTTTGCACTTATGAGATGAATGACAAGTTTCTCAGGTCTCAAACTAGAGACTGCGATACTATGATCTGTGCAATCAAAGAAGTGACAAAGCTTACTAACATTCCATCAAAAACACTATTCGGGTAGCTACTGTCCTATGAAATGCATCTAAATGCCAGGAAGGAGGAGGAGAAAACAACAAGTCTCAGGCCAAAGAAAAGTCTATGGCCTTCAAAGTAGAAGCCTCAAGGAGCAGAAGGAAGACTCCTCTCAACAAAGGAGGGAGACTGAGTCTGACTCAGAAAGGTCAGATATAGACACATCAGACTTTCACATGTCTAATGAGGAGTTTGCTGCCTTCTCCAAGCAGCTCTAGAAGTTGATGAGGAAGATGCATTAGAAGTGCAGAACTTCCTCCTCCTCACATCACGGGAAGAAATTCTCCAAGGAGGACAGATATGGTTCTAAACCTAGTAAATAGATTTCTATGAATGTTATATGTTATTGCTGCAGCTAGACAGGGCATGTGATAGTTGACTGCCCAGTGAAGAGAAGAGAGGATGGTGAGAATAAGCACAACCATCACCACAAGGGAAAGAAAGAAAAGATCTTTGTGGATAAAAAGTATAAAAGATGCACTGACTCTTCCTCTTTAGTGTCAGAAGATGAAGAAGAGGAATCCTACATGAGATGTTCTCTGCTACAGAAGAAACTAATGAAGATTATCCTTCTTCCAGGATAGAAATCAGGTCCCCTCTATCACATCTAGATGGGGATTTAGAGGTTGATGAAGATTAAGAAGAAGACAGTTGCTGTAATTTACTAATGGCCATGATAGATGAGGAATCTGGCAAGGATTAGCCTGATCCAGTCAAGGTACATTCTTAATCAGTTCACTCCACTGAAACTCATTATGAAACCAGCCCTAAGTCAGAGGCATCTCCATCCTGTGATGAATATGGGCCTGATTCAAAAGTAGATGTCAATCCAATCATTGAAAAGTATGTTGTTGGCTAAGAAGCATGCCGAGGAGATTTCTTCTCTTCAGCTTGCTGCTTCCTAGCATGCAGACTCAGCTTCCCTATTGGATCTGAAAATAAGGGAAAATAATGAATTATAAAATATTTCCATCATCCAGTTAGGCACCATAGAGTACTAGGAAAACCAAATTAGGGACATGAAAGTATTACTCGAGGAAGAGAAAATGATACTGGCTAGCTACTTCAAGCCCACTTCAGAACTGCCCATGATAGATTCCTTCTCCTCCAAAAAGGGCAAGAAGGGGTCGGGAATCAAGAGACCTACAAGAGTTGCCAATCCCAAAGGAATGCGCAAAGCTCTAGTAAGGCCACTAGCCTCCAATCCTCATGTTCATTTTAAGAGAGTGATGCTGCCTTCAAACAGGTATGACTAAGAAAGAATCTATGGTCACTGAATGAATGGTGGATCCACCAAAGGGAATAATGATGTTCACTACTATGGAGGAAGATATAGCAGGTGTATAAGTGCCTTCAAGGTCCCCCATGATGAAATCCAAATGGCCCATCTTCGACCATTTATGTTTGGTGCAGCAGCCCGTACACTCAAGAACAAGGCAACTGCATGTTCTCAGGATCTCCCTACCCAAAATCAGACCAGGGGTGAGTTTGTTAGCAAGCCAGACTTGTTCTTATCTAATGCCATCAAGAGTATGTTTTTTTGGAAGAAGACTATTACTGGTAGGGATCAAGATATTCCTAGTACTTCTGTTGTCAGACACACCCCAAGTCAGACAGTGATAGGAAGATACAAAAATTAGACTGCTGATGTACCTTCTGGATTGAGAGCAACTGTCAACACAACTACAAGACCAGCACTAAAAGAAGGTACAATATCCATAAGCTGGTGCTGGATGGGCCACTCACTGCTTGAAAAATTCAAGTGTTCTAAGAGTAAGAGAGTGCCTACCTGTCAGAAGAACTGTAGGTAGGCAGGTTCAATATGAGACTAACTGGCACTTAGGACCCAATAAGAATTGGGGTCCTAATGTTAACAGATTTAGGTCTTGCAACTTAGTCTAATTGACCATACCCCTATATGGTTCTTGGACAATGGATGTTCCAGGAACATGAATGGAACTAGGAGCTTGCTGAAGGATTACTCTCCAGTAAAGAATGGGCCGAAAGTCATCTTTGGTGGATCAAATAGGGGAGTGACAAAAGGTTATGGTAAGATCTCTAATGGCATAGTCACTATCACAAAAGTAGCCTATATGGATTGTTTGCAACACAATATGATAAGAATTAGACAACTCTGTGATCTTGGCTATGACATACTTTTCCACAAGATGAGGGCCACATTACGTGGTTTAGTGACCAAAAGATCATCTTAACTGGCACTAAAAGTGGAAATGTTTATTGCTAAAATTTCCTATGCTTAGATAAGTACTCTCCTATATGCCTAGTGGCAAATGAGAAAATGTCATATTGTGTACAGTAGTACAAGATATTAGCTCATTTGAACTACAAGTCCAGTGGGAATCTCTTTAGAGAAGAGCATGTTAGAATGGTCCCAAGTTGAGATGCACTAAGGAGGGTATCAGCTGTACATGCTAAAAGGGCAAACAGACCAAGTCCTCTTTCAAGAACTTTGGGACAGAAGACTCAGTGAGGTGCTTGTACCTCCTGCATGTGGACCTATTTGGTCCTATGCCAGTTCATAGTATTGGTTGGAAAGTATACACCCTTGTGGTGGTTGATGACTATTCTAGGTTTACCTGGGTGTTCTTTCTTAAGAGAAAGGATGAAACCCTTGATGTCTTCAAGACCATTGTCAAGCAGATACATAATGAACTAGACAGTTCTGTGGTCAAAATCAGGAGTGACCATGGAACTGAATTTCAGTCTGCAAGCAGGAAAAGTTTTTGTGAAGAGTAAGGAATTCACCAAGAATTCTCCTCTCCAAGAACACCCCAGCAAAATGGAATTACTGAGAGGAAAAATAGGACTCTCATAAAAGATGGAAGGAACTTACTAAATGAAAGAACTCTCCCCGAATATTTCTAGGCTGACTAAGTAAACACTGCATGTCATGTCCTTAACAGGGCTTTGATCAACAAAAGCCACAAGAAGACTCCCTATGAGATCTTAAAAGGCAGAAAAACAAACTTATGCTACTTTAAGATTTTTGGTAGCAAGTGTTATGTGTTGAATAATGGAATGTCCTATGTGATCAAGTTTGCTACCAAATCCTATAAAGAGATCTTTGTTTGGTATAACAACCACAGTAGGGCATATAGAATCTACCACTTAGCAAGTCAAGTTATAGAAGAGTCAGTTCATGTTGTCTTTGATGAATCAAACAAGATTAATAGTGAGTTGCCTAGCTCTTCTTGTAGTTCTACAAGCATAGATAAGGTGATGGACATGCTCACTATTAAGGAAGATAATCCAATAGTCCAAGATAAGGATGAGAATATGTGATTTTGCGGATTCACTTCAGGTACTCACATTATTTTTTAAATTTTACTACTTTTTACTTCTCTTTTGCAAGGTTTAGCAGTTGTTCGCAAATTTGACTTAGGTACTCACGTTAAATTATAAATTTACAGGATTTTGACTTCTCTTTTGTAGAGATTAGCAAGTGTTCGCATTCAATTCAGGTACTCACGTTATATTTTAAATTTACCTGCTTTTGACTTCTCATTTGCAGAGATTAACAATTGTTCGAGAGTCCACTTCAGGTACTCAAGTTATATTTTAAATATACCAACTTTTACCTTCACTTTTACAGAGATTAGCTGTTATTCACGAGTTCACTTCAGATACTTATGTTATATTTTAAATTTTACTGCTTTTGATTTATTTTTTGCGGAGATTAGCAGGTATTCATGATATCACTTCAGGTACTCACATTATATTTTAAATTTACCTATTTTTGATTTCTCCTTTGCAAAGATTGGTAGATGTTCGTGAGTTCACTTCAGGTACTCGGGTTATATTTAAAATTTACGAGCATTTGACCTATTTTTAAAGAAATTAGCGGGTGTTCGTGATTTTTTTCAGGTACTCCCGTTATATATTAAAGTTACCTATTTTTTACTTCTCTTTTGGAGAGATTAGAAGGTGTTTGTGAATTTACTTAGTGTACTCACACTATATTTTAATTTACCTACATTTTATTTCTCTTTTATATAGATTAGTAGGTGTTCAAGAGTTCTCGTCAGGTTCTCGCAATATATTTTAAATTTACCTACTTTTATCTCACTTTTAAAGAGATTAGCAGACGTTCACTAGTTCACTTCAGGTACTCGTGTTTTTTTTAAAATCACCAGATTTTGACTTATCTTTTGTAGAGATTAGAAGGTGTTCTTGAAATAACTTTAGGTACTCGCATTATATTTTAAATTTAACTAGTTTTGACTTCTCTTTGGTGTTTGTGAAATCACTATTGGCACTCGCATTATATTTTAAATATACCTACTTTTGAATTATCTATTGTAGAGATTAGCAGGTGTTTGGGAGTTCACTCAGGTACTCGCATTATATTTAAAATTTACCTTTTTTGATTTCACCTTTGTAGAGATTAGTACGTGCTCAAGAATTCAATGCAAGTACTCTCGCTATATTTTAAATATACCTTCTTTTGACTTCTCTTTTTCAGAGATTAGCAGGTGTTCGCAAGTTTACTTAAGGTACCCGCGTTATATTTTAAATTTACCAGTTTTGACTCTTTTGTAAAAATTAGTAGGTGTTCGCGAGTTTAATACAGGTACTCACGTTATATTTTAAATTTACCTTGATTTTAGCTCTCTTTGGTAGAGATTAGAAGGTGTTCGCGAGTTCACATTGGGTACTCTCGTTATTTTTTAAATTCACCAGCCTTTTGTTTCTCTTTTTCCATGATTAGCAGGTGTTAGTGAGTTCACTTCAGGTACTCGACTTTTATTTAAAATTTAACTACATTTTATTTCTCTTTTGTAGAGATTAGTAGGTGTTCGCGAGTTCAATTAAGGTACTCGCATTATATTTTAAATTTACCAGCTTTTGTTTTCTCCTTTGAAAAGATTGCCGGGTCTTCGCGAGTTTACTTCAGGTACTCACGTTATATTTTAAATTTTCCTGCTTTTGTCAACTCTTTCGAAGAGACTAGTAGTGTTTGTGAGTTCACATCTGGTACTCACATTATATTTTAAAGTTACTTGTTTTTGACTTCACTTTTGCAGAGATTAGCAGCTGTTTGTGAATTAAATTCAGGTACTCACGTTATATTTTAAATTTACCTAATTTTGATTTCTCTTTTACTGTGATTAGCAAGTGTTCCCGAGTTCTCTTCAAGTACTAGTGTTATATTTCAAATTTGCCTACTTTTTACTTCTCTTTTGAAGAGATTAACAGGTGTTCACGAGTTCACTTTAGGTACTAGCATTGTATTATAAAGTAACCTATTTTGAATTCTATTTTGTAAAGATTAGAATGTGTTTTTGAATTAATTTTAGGTATTCGAGTTATATTTTAAATTTAACTGATCTGCACTTATCTTTTGAACAGATTAGCAGGTGTTCACGAATTCACATTAGTTACTCGCATTATATTTTAAATATTCCTGCTTTTGACTTCTCTTTTGAAAAGATTAGCCGTTGTTCGTGAATTCACTTCAGGTACACGCATTATATTTTAAGTTTACCTGCTTTTTAATTATCTTTTAGGTAGATTAGCAGGTGTTTGGTAGCTCACTTTTGGTATCGCGTTATATTTTAAATTTACTTGCTTTTGACTTCTCCATTAGAGAGAATAGTAGGTGTTTGCAAGTTCACTATAGGTAGTCGCATTATTGTTAAAATGTACCTGGTTTTGACTTCTCTTTCATAGTGATTAGCTGGTGTTCATGAGTTCACTTTAGATACTCGCGTTATATTTTAAATTTACCTACTTGACTTCTAATTTGAATAAATTTGCTGGTGTTCACGAGTTCACTTCAGGTATTCATGTTATATTTTAAATTTACCTTTTTTTGACTTCTCTTAGGCAGAGATTAGCAGGTGTTCATGTTTTCAATTCAGGCACTAGCGTTATATTTTAAATTTACTTGCTTTTGACTTCTTTAATGCATAGATTAGTAGGTGTTCGCGAGTTCAACTCAGGTACTCGCGTTATATTTTAAATTTACCTGTTTTTGATTTCTCCATTGCAAAGATTGGCAGGTGTTTGTGAGTTTAATTTAGGAGCTCGGGTTATATTTTAAATTTACCTACTTTTGACTTCTCATTTGTAGAGATTAGTAGGCGTTCGCGAGTTCAATTTAGGTACTCGCGTTATATTTTATATTTACCTTCTTTTGACTTCTCTTTGGTAGAGATTAGATGGAGTTTACGAGTTCACTTTAGGAACATGTGTTATTTTTTAAATTCACCTGCTTTTGATTTCTCTTTTGCAGAGTTTAGCAGGTGTTCGGGAGTTCACTTCGGGTACTTGGGTTATATTTAAATTTACCTTCTTTTTATTTCTCTTGTTTAGAGATTAGCAGATGTACGCGAGTTCACTTTAGGTACTCACGTTATATTTTAAATTTACCTATTTTTGTTTTCTCCTTTGCGAAAAATGACAGGTGTTCACGAGTATACTTCAGGTACACTAGTTATTTTTTAGATTTACCTGCTTTGACTACTCTTTTGAAGAGACTAGCAGTGTTCTCTAGTTCACTTCTGATACTCACGTTATATTTTAAAGTTACATATTTTGACATCTCTTTTGCAGAGATTAGCAGGTGTTTGTGAATTAACTTCAGGCACTCGCATTATATTTAAAATATACCTGCTTTTGATTTCTGTTTTGTAGAGATTAGCATGTCTTCGCGAGTTCTCTTCAGTTACTCACGTTATATTTTAAATTTTTCTGCTTTGGATTTCTCTTTTGAAGAGATTAGCAGGTGTTCACGAGTGAACTTCAGGTACTAGCAGTATATTTTAAAGTAACCTATTTTTGACTTCTATTTTGTATAGATTAGAATGTGTTCTTGAATAAAATTCAGGTACTCGCATTATATTTTAAATTTAACTTCGTTTTATTCTCTTTGGCAAAGATTATCAGGCTTTTGACGGTTCACTTTAGCTACTCACGTTATATTTTAAATTTTCCTACTTTTGACTTCTCTTTTATAGAGTTTTGCAGGTGTTCATGAGTTTGCCTTAGGAACTCACGTTATATTTTAAATTTACCTGCTTTTGACTTCTCTTTTGCAGAGATTTGCCGGTATTCGCAAGTTCAATTCAGTTACTCGCATTATATTTTAAATTTACCTACTTTTGACTTCTTATTTGGAGAGATTAACAATTATTTGTGAGTCCACTTCAGGTACTCATATTATATTTTAAATTTAGCAACTTTTTACTCCTGTTTTGTAGATATTAGATATTATTCGCGAGTTCACTTCAGATACACTCATTATATTTTAAATTTACCTCCTTTTTATTTCTCTTTTGCCAAGATTATTAGGTGTTCGTGAGTTCACTTTAGGTACTCGCATTAGATTTTAAATTTACCTTTTTTTGATTTCTCCTTTGCAAAGATTTTCAGGGGTTCGTGAGTTCACTTCAGGTACTGGGATTATATTTTAAATTTACCTGCTTCTGAATTCTCTTTTGAAGAGATTAGTAGGTATTCTCGAGTTATTTTTAGGGTCTCCCGTTATATTTTAAAGTTACCTATTTTTGACTTTTCTTTTGGAGAGATTAGGAGGTGTTTGTGAATTAACTTAGGGTACTGACACTATATTTTAATTTTACCTGCTTTTGATTTTCCTTTTACTGAGATTAGTAGGTGTTCGTGAGTTCTAGTCAGTATCTCGCATTATATTTTAAATTTACCTACTTTTGATTTCTCTTTTAAAGAGATTAGCAGACGTTTGTGAGTTCACTTCAGGTACCTGTATTTCATTTTAAAATATCCTACTTTTGACTTATCTTTTGTAGAGATTAGAAAGTGTTCATGAAATAACTTTAGGTACCCGGGTTATATTTTAAATTTACCTATTTTTAACTTCTCTTTTGTGTATGTGAAATCACTATTGGTACTCAGATTATATTTTAAATTTACCTTCTTTTGAATTATCTATTGTAGAGATTAGCAGGTGTTGGCGAGTTCACTTCAGGTACACACATTATTTTAAATTTACATGTTTTGATTTCTCCTATGTAGAGATTAATATGTTATCGTGAATTCAATTCAAGTACTCCTGTTATATTTTAAATTTACCTTTTATGACTTCACTTTTCCAGAGATTAGTAGGTGTTCGCGAGTTCACTTTAGGTACTCTCGTTATATTTTTAAATTACCTGCTTTTAACTTCTCCTTTGTAGAGATTAGTAAGTGTTCACGAGTTCAATTCAGGTACTCGCATTATATTTTAAATTTACCTTCTTTTGATCTCTCTTTGGTAGTGATTAGAAGTTATTCGCGTGATCACTTTAGGTACTCGCATTAATTTTTAAATTCACCTACTTTTGGCTTCTCTTTTGTAAATATTAGCATGTGTTCGCGAGTTCACTTCAGGTACTTGGGTTATATTTTAAATTTCCTGCTTTTTATTTCTCTTCTATAGAGATTAGGAGGTGTTCGTGAGTTCACTTAAGATACTCGCATTGTATTTTAAATTTACCATCATTTGTTTTCTCCTTTGCAAAGATTTGGAGGTGTTCACGAGTTTACTTCACGAACTTGGGTAATATTTTAAATTTTTCTTCTTTTGACTACTTATTTGAGGAGACTAGTTTTATTCGAAAGTTCACTTCAGGTACTCACGTTATATTTTAAAGTTACCAGTTTTTGACTTCTCTTTTGCAAAGATTAGTAGGTGTTTGTTAATTAACTTTAGGTACTCGTGTTATATTTTAAATTTACATGCTTTTGATTTCTCTTTGGTAGAGATTAGCAAGTGTTCGTGTGTTCTCTTCAGGCACTCGCATTATATTTTAAATTTACATGTTTTTCACTTCTCTTTTGAATAGATTAGCAGGTGTTCACAAGTTCATTTATGGTACAAGCATTATATTACAAAGTAAACTGCTTTTAACTTTGTTTTTGTAGAGATAAGAATGTTTTCTTGAATTAACATCAGGTATTCACGTTATATTTTATATTTACCTATCTCAACTTCTCTTTTGAATTGATTAGCAAGTGTTCACGAATTCACTTTAGGTACTCATATTATATTTTAAATTTACCTGCTTTTGATATCTCTATTGAAGAGATTAGCAGGTGTTCACGAATTCAATTCATGTACGCGTATTATATTTTAAATTTAGCTACTTTTTAATTATCTTTTGAAGAGATTAGCAAGTGTTCGCTAGTTCACTTTAGGTACTCGCATTATATTTTAAATTTACCTGCTTTTGACATCTTCTTTCCAGAGATTAGTAGGTGTTTGCGAGTTCAATTTAGGTACTCGCGTTATTTTTAAAATTTATCTGGTTTTGACTTCTCTTTTGCCAAGATTGGCAGATGTTTGTGAGTTTAATTCAAGTACTCGGGTTATATTTTAAATTTATGTACTTTTGACTTATCCTTTGTATAAATTAGTAGGTGTTCGCGAGTTTAATTTAGGTACTCATGTTATATTTTAAATTTAACTTTAATTTGACTTCTCTTTGGTAGAGATTAGAAGGTGTTCACGAGTTCACTGTAGGAACTCGCGTTATTTTTTAAATTCACCTACTTTTGACTTCTCTTTTGGAGAGCTTAGTAGGTGTTTGCGAGTTCACTTCAGGTACTCGGTTTATATTTTCAATTTACTAACTTTTTATTTCTCTTTTACAGAGATTAATAGGTATTCGCGAGTTCACTTCAGGTACTCGTGTTATATTTTAAATTTACCTGCTTTTGTTTTCTCATTTGCGAAGATTGACAGGTGTTTGAGAGTTTACTTCAGGTACTCAGGTTATATTTTAAATTTACCTACTTTTGACTACTATTTTGAGGAGACTAGTACTGTTCGTGAGTTCACTTTTAGTACTCACGTAATATTTTAAAGTTACCTATTTTTGACCTCTCTTTTACAGAGATTAGCAGGTGTTTGTGAACTAACTTCAGGTACTCACGTTAAATTTTAAATTTACCCGCTTTTGATTTCTCTTTTGAAGAGATTAGCAAGTGTTTGCGAGTTCTCTTTAGGTACCCACATTATATTTTAAATTTACCTCCTTTTGACTTCTCTTTTAAAGAGATTAGTAGGAGTTCACGAGTTCACTTCTGGTACTATCATTATATTTAAAGTAACCTGCTTTTTACTTTTATTTCTATAGATTAAAAGGTGTTCTTGAATTAACTTTAGGTATTCGTATTATATTTTAAATTAACCTTGTTTTGACTTCTCTTTTTCAGTGATTAGCTGGTGTTTGTGAGTTCACTTCATGTACTCTCGTTATATTTTAAATTTACCTACTTTTGACTTCTATTTTGAAGAGATTAGCTGGTGTTCGCGAGGTCACTTCAGGTACTCATGTTATATTTTAAATTTACCTTCTTTTGTCTTTGTTTTGGTAGAGATTAGTAGGTGTTCGCGATTTCAATTCAGGTTCTCAAGTTATATTTTAAATTTACCTGCTTTTGACTTCTTCTATGAAGAGATTAGCAGGTGTTTGCGAGTTCACTTCAGGTACTCGTGTTATATTTCAAATTTACCAGCTATTGATTTTTCCTTTGCAAAGATTGGCATGTGTTTGCAAGTTTACTTTAGCTACATGGGTTATATTTTAAATTTACTTGCTTTTGACTACTCTTTTGAAGAGATTAGCAGGTGTTTAGGAGTTTACTTCAGGTACTCACATTATATTTTAAAGTTGCCTATTTTTGACTTCTCTTTTGTAGAGATTAGCAGGTGTTTGTGAATTAACATCATGTAATCACATTATATTTTAAATTTACCTGCTTTTGACGTCTCTATTAGAAAAATTAGCTAGTGTTTGCAAATCACTTCAGGTACCCAGAATATATTTTAATTTTACCAGCTTTTGAATTATCTTATGTAGAGATTAGAAGGTATTCGTGAGTTTATTTCAGGTACTCGCGTTATATTTTAAATAAAACAAATTTTTACTTCTCCTTTATAGAGATCAACAGTTATTTGCGAGTTCACTTCAGGTACACGCGTTAAATTTTAAATTTACCTACATTTGGCTTCTCTTTTATAGAGATTATTAAATCTTCGCAAGTTCACTTCAAATACTCACATTGTATTTTAAATTGACCTTCTTTTGACTTCTCCTTTACAGAGATTAGTAGGTGTTTGTGAATTCGATTCAGGTACTCACGTTATATTTAAAATTTACCTTCTTCTGACTTCTCTTTGGTAGAGATTAGTAGTTTTTTTTCCTTTTTTTCCTGGTTTAGTTCAGTTACTCGTGTTATATTTTAAATTTTCTTGCATTTGGACTTCTCTTTTGTAGAGTTTTGCAGGTGTTCGCGAGTTTTACTTTATGTCGAGTGTGTGCGTGTGTTGCATTTATTTAGTCCTACTCATTTGAGTAGGACCCCCTTTCTTTCTCCCGCCACACATTTGCGCCGGGACTCGCATTTTACCGCTTTCATTTCAGTCCTACTTGTTTGAGTAGGACTTGCAATTTTCAGCTTTCCTTTACTACTTTCATTTTACTGCTTTCACTTTCCTGCTTTCTTTATCGCTTTCATTTACTGCTTTATTTTAATGCTTTCACCGCTGTCGTCCCAATTCCGATGAGTGGCTAACCGTTCTTAGCCCTGAGTATCGAAGAGCATTGGGACAGAAGAAATTCCTTTAAATAATTAAAGGTTTATTTTTCTATTTAATTAAAAGTACTTAAGGTTTGCCCAGGGTTTACGACGCGTAGACCCACATAATCGATGTGTGGGCTCTATTTTCGTAGTCCATACGCTAGCTAGCCGAGATGCTGTGCGTATGGACCGATCACCCCTTGGTAAATGGAGTTCCATACTAACCCTCGAGAGAGGAGGCGCGCCAACTCTACCGGATTGGGTTCCCCACCCAATAGCAGGGTTCTTAGCGTAATACGGGCGTTAAGAGGAATCCTTCGTCGGACTAACGTTCGGTCGAATAGTCTTAGCGTTCAGGTGAGCGATAGCCCTATAGCTAGGTGAGCTCATTCTAGTGGAACCTCCACGGCCAAGTCTCCGCCTTAATTAATTTGAAATTTAGGATCTCTTTTTATTAAAAGTTTATTTTAGTTCAAATTCTATTCGATGAGGTCGCGCTAAGCTCATCATCGGCTCCATCTTTATTGCTTTCATTTTTTGTTTTTTGTCTAACTTTTTGCTTTTTTTTATATATATAAAAATATTCCGACAAGATAATCATCGGTAAAATAATAGTCCCCTCCAGGGAAGAGTAGAAATAATCGAACCGACCCCGAGAACAATACGACCTCAATATTCCACCCGAAATATCCTGTACTACTCATGATAGGTGCACTTACCTCCTTTCGTTAAAAATCGATCACAATGTTTTTATATCCAAAATAAATAAATACGCGCGCCGCATTTTCTAAATAAAAAACCACTTCCGCTTTACTTAAATAAAACCGCCGGGTCGCCGCGTGACCGTAAATATTTTTGGAGTTTTAACCAATCACTCTTGTATGCTGCATAGGCAAGAAATATTCTTATGGCTTCCAACCTTGCAACAGGAGCAAAGATTTGATCATAATCAATTACTTCTTCTTGCATATATCCTTGAGCAACAAGCCTAGCCTTATTTCTTGATGAGTCCATTTTATATACCTATTTTCGGACTCATTTGGGCTAGTTTTCACGCGTTTGCACTTCACTTTTAGTTCTATATCGTTCATATTTCATCTTATCTTTATTTCCATGGGAAGTGCACATTTATGCCCGTGGTTGTGTATTTTGTTATTTTTATAGTTTGTACTCCTTTGTATGATTGCCTGGAATGTCTGCACATATTAGTGATTGGTTTTTCCTTTCGGTACAGGGGTCGTGTGCATGTTTCGGGATGGTTGTGAAACAGGAATTCTGCGCATGATCATGGGATCTAATGCGCACGACCACTGGTCATGCGTCCCTGATCGTGCACACTACTCTTCATTTTTTGGAATCAGCCCGGGGTAATCGCACGACCACTGGACCTAGTGCGCACAACCACCGGTCATGTGCCACTAATCGTGTGCATTGATTCCTATTTTCTGGAGTCCTGTCTGGGGTAATCGCACGACCATTGAACTTAGTGCGCACGACCACTGGTCGTGCGCCACTGCTCGTGCGCGTTATCCCAGTTCTTCTTCCTAATCTTCCTTGCCAGTGCACATGATCACTGGACATAGTGCGCATGACCACTGGTTGTGCGCCCGTGATCGTGCGCATTATTCATTTCTGCTTTGTATAAATATGCAGGTCTCGCCCTAATTCAGGGAATAGCTAGAGAATCGCTGGTAGCTCGACATTTCTCCGTCGTTTTCCGCCTTTTCCGCCATTCCCCTTCATCTTCCTCCCTAGAGAGGTGCTCCGGGCAAGCTTTCACCACCAAATCCAAGCCGGAGCTTCCTCTCGGCCTTCTCCTTCATCTGTGAGCTTCAAGTAGTGTTTGACTCCATCGCCAACAAGCAAAAGGGAAGCTTGCAACTTTCGTCCGCAATCATGACATGAAGAAGACGGGCCATTGGAAGGTGGTGACAGCCCTTCTCTACCCCGGACGCAGTTGAGGACCGAGCTTGGATGCGGATTGACAACCCGACGATTCCAACCATGAATCCTCAGCAAAACTTCGGATTCGGTCGATCTCTTGACTTGTTCTTGCTTTCTTGTTGAATATTGGTGTTTAAATCTATTTATATTGATGAAGTGACTGTGGTTGTATATGTTATGTGTTTCATGTCTATGTGATTCCTATTTCATTTTACTACCTAAGTTATTTGAGTTACGCCATATTCTCTCCACCACCATCCACCCTTGCCGTTCTAGCAATTGCTAGAAGCGTGCGTAGCGAAGAGGTGCTCATGACCCTCATTCCGCCGTTCTAATCACCTCATCCGCAAGCCTACTCGCCCATCCGCCTAGTGATTCGGTGCATAGCAGCCTGACTAGTCTTCCATCCCGTATGGCGAAACATCGCATAGTGGAGTTGCATAGGAGTAGTTGATAGCCTTTTATTTTCTGTTTCCACAAATATCAAAACCCCCCCTTAGTTAGCTCCGACCTAAGGACTTCAATCTCAAGTCCTCCTCGAAATTAACTCCACCTTATTGTGTTCCTTGAGAGATCGATACTTGGGAAAGCCCCCATTTTATATTACTTGTGCGACCGGTTCACTGCCGTGATCTTTAGCATCAAGTTTTTGGCGTCGTTGCCGGGGAACACAGTCGTGTGAGTGTCTGGAGAGGGAGACGTGAGATTGCTTTCCTTTTCCTTTGTAAATTGCTTTTGTTTTTTTCTATTTCTATTTTACCTGCTTTTTCTTGTTTGTTTAGGAAATTGTAGTAATATATTGTTGGATTTAGTAATTTGCACAATTTATTTTGAATCTGCTGTTTCAACACCATGTAGGGATATTCGTATGCCCAATGTCGTTGGTGTGGAAAGCCTTCCCACGCTAGTTATGAATTCACTACGAGAGTTATTGAGCATAAGCCTCAGCGCATAATGCATGAGATGTTGTATTCGTACAACACTTCAAACACTGTGCCTCGAGCTTATGGTCAATCGTCCTCGACGCATACAACGTTCTCTTATTCCTCTCTGGCCCCACAAGGACCGCAGAGTAATGGGAGAAAGTGTTTGTATTGTCGTAGAACAGATCATGCCCTGAAGGATTGTGCCGAGTACCTCCATGTTATGGAAGAGGATGATGAGCCGGACATCCGGATCATCCCGACTCCTACCCTTGGTGGCACACCTTCATCTTCTGGTTATGTATCCCTGTCACATTCATTTGTTGAAGGGAATGATTTGGACACAACTGCCAGATGTGTGGCTGATCTAGGCTTCAACGTGGCTGAGCCCGTCTCTCCTGTGCATACATCTCCAAGCATGGAGCCGATTCTTTGTGAGGAACCTACGCTTGACTTTTATCCAAGCAAAGTTCTTCCGCCTTTTGTGCATTTTACTTCAGTCGTCTCTGACGACATTTTCGACGATGCAAAACAAGTTGAGGCTTGTGATACATGGGTTGTTTCCTCTCCCATGGAGGAGGACAACCTTCCTGGTGTCGAGGATTCTCCCTTAATACCAAAGTTGGAAGTCCAAGTCTTGGTGGACGCCTCTATGGATCCGGCCGAGCCTTGTAGCAATGTCGACATTGCTGACGATATTTTTCTACCTCAGCCTTTGAGGAGTGACAACGGGATCACTCCCCTGATTATTTCTTTATGTTCTTCATCTCTTTTATTTCTTGACCCCCCTTCCTTATCTGAGCCTGTGCAGGATGAATCTCCACGGGTAAGTTGGGTTGATGTTGAGACTTGCGCTCAGGCTGTCGACGAGTGCATCCTCTTTTGTGAGGAGGTTCCTATCTCATTCACAGTGGAAGCCCCTGCCGTCACCTTCGCCCCCAGCGAACTTGTGGTGGACGAAACCTTGCTAGGAAAGGATTTGTTTTGTGGTGAGATGTGTAACACCCCCTATCTGTCGCATAGTATATAGCAGTAGGTCCGGCCGGGGCCCGACGCCATATACCACAGACAGACCGGGTGGATACTCATGGAAACCATCCAACCAATCATAACGTCCTACACAGAGCATTCTAGCGGAAGCAGTTTAATAAGTTACAATAAAGAACCCAGCTCAAAAGCATGAATGTCCACTAATACCAAATAGGAATGTTGCACATACACAAGTACAGGCTTTAAGGCCTTACAAAATTATTCACTTCATATTACATGATTTACAAACCACGGCACGCAGGCCGGTCATACATGAATAAAAGCAGTAAACACTCTAATTAGGCCTTCGAGGGCAGGCTTCGCAATTTGGGCATTAGCCCGCTATTGACCGCTTGGTCCAACAGTACCTGCAAGCAACAAAACCACCGCACGGTAGCAAAACAAGGCAACGGTCAGCAATGCTGACCAAATTATAACGATCTCGCCCCCAACTCGGGGAGGCAATGCTCATTCCCTACATTTCATTAGCATAAGCGAGCAATATATCAATATTCATTTCATCACAGACGTAGGCTCAAACGACCACACACCCCGTGCTCTTAGGGTACATTCTCGGCGAATCGGCCAATGTCATGTCAATTAAAGCCATAGACATTCCGGACTCACCACCGCCACTTTGACGGCCAAACCTATGAGCATTTTGTCTTCTTGGTCTGGGTCACGACAATTTAAGCCATAGACCACCGAAGACCCTAATCTATGCCAACGACAAGTGCCATATAGCCTTAGGTCTCTTTAACCGAACGACATAGAATGGGTACGGTTCCATCTAACCCGTGCTCACATCGCAATGATAGTTTAAGCCATATGCGCGGGTCAAACTTCTCCCGAATCCCATTTCCGTCACATTTCACATAACCCGGTTATGTTCAAGTTGGCACTCAGGCCACCAAGTTGGCAAGATCACGCATCCGCCCAGTTTTTCGGGTGCACCTTTGGGTTAATCCCCAAGGCTCCCTGTTGCAATCTACCACGTAGAAAACCCGAAAAACAACCAATCGCACGGAGTCTTCTCTGACATTTATGCAATGCAACATCACCGATCCAGACCAACATGTCCGGATAGGCTTCACACATCATGCTTATGTCCGTTCTCGCTTACGGACTCTACACAACAGGGACTTTACATATCTACCCGAAGGAACGCCTCCAACTCACCGCAAACTCGCGAGAGTGGGCTTCCTATGCAAAGAAGGAGAGCTTCACATGCTCAAGAAGAGAATCGTTACACTAGCATTCTTCTTTGGCGCCATGGAAAAGTAAGCAGATGAAAAGCACCGCATTCTCTTCGCCTCCGTGGATCCGAAGTTGGCTCGTGATTTGGAGCTTCGAAGCTCCTCCAATGGCCGGATCTAGCTCCTTCTTCCTCCCTTGGCTCTCCTCTCTCTATACTTTAGAAAGAGAACCACTCAAGTAAAAGTGAGGGTTTTAAAGGGCCAATCCCGAGTATATCTCATCAGGAACAACCCCCAGCCGTTGGATCGCAAATTAAAGAAACGAACGGCTTTGATTCCGGCCTGGAATGTACAATCTAGACCGAACACGGCCTGGCACACGCCCGTGTCCAGGGCCGTGTCCCTCATTCGCCGTCAAAATTGACGTGCCTGGAACAACACACGGGCATCGAACATGCCTGTGTTCGACCTGACACGCCCGTGTTCCATCTAACACGGTCGTGAGGTCGGCCGTGTACCCCCATCGATTTATCCCGAAAACAACCCGAGAACAACACGGGTTCTTGGACATGCCCGTGTCCTTGCCTGTGTCCACCTCAACACGCCTTGGCTCCAGGCCGTATTCACGGTCTCGACACTTCGTCGAGCGAAGTTCGTCAACCTCACGACACGGCCTTGGACACGCCCGTGTCCTAGGCCGTGTGCCTTGTCTCGACACTTTGTCGAGCAAAATTCGTCGACTCCCCGGGACGAGTCTCGACACGGGCTTGACACGCCCTGAGACATGCCCGTGTCTCAGGCCGTGTGCCCTGTCTCGACACTTCATCGAGCGCAAAATGTCGACTTCGCGGGATGAGTGTCGACAGGGGCTCGACACGCCCTGAGACACGCCCGTGTCTCAGGCCGTGTGCCTTGTCTCGACACAACGTCGAGAAAAATTCGTCGACCTCTCGACCAAATCGTCGACACAAGCCTGACACGCCCTGGGACACGCCCGTGTCCCAGGCCGTGTGCCTCCTGCCAGAACCCAAAACTGGCCCAAAACGTCCCCCGCCGCTCTTTTTAGTTTCGGGGCGTTACAAGATGAGTAAGGACCAGGCCTCCTCCTCATCCTAATTCCTATTTCCTCTACCTGTGTTGGGCATGTATTACTATTTAGGTAGAGGGGTAACTGTTCTATCGCCGTATCGGTACCTGTTACCGCAACGGATAATGGAACAATTGCCTGTGCATTTTTCTTTTAATAGACCCATTAGCTAGAACTGTATAGAATTGAATAAGTCGTGCTGGGATGACAATAACCCCAGTAGTTATCTTATTTTTTGTTTCTGTATTTTTATTTTTCATGTCTAGCTTAGTTTTTGTATTTCTTTGTATTTTCTATTTTTCTTTTATTTTGCGGAGCTCACCCCTGCAGGTATCATGACAAATCGCATTGGCGGCGTTGTGATTCTTCATATAGCGGGCCTGCTTCAGGTTTCCACGCATCTTCTGGTATGCTCACTGGCTGAGCATTGGATAACATCTTCCCTTAGCTCTTTATGATTTTAATTTCTCTATCATATGCTGGTGTAGTTTAGTTTAAGTCTGGGTGAGAGCTAGTATTTGTTACCTTTTGCACGCACATATTTCTTGTGCATACTAGAAGCTTTTATTATTATATTTTGATTAGTTCATTGCATCACACACCACTGCACCCACATGAGCGCGTGCTTTGATTTTTGCGTGCTGTGAGTTACACTCGTTTCTTTTGTATGATTTGGGAAAATTATGGTGCTGACATAGGATTATGAGACAGAGTAAAATGTTGACCTTGCTGTGCTCCTAGTCGAGTGCTCTCGTCTCGTGTCGAAATTTGAGTAGATTTAATTTTTCTGTATGCTTATAGTTTTATATTTTTCTAATTGCGTAAATACTTTTTATTCTACTCAAAAATTGGTGAATCCGGTGTGAATCCTACGGTGGCTTAGGGATGTGTGTAGACGGCCGTTAGGTTCATATTGCTCGAGTCGGGAGGACGGATAGTCTTTCTCATTGGCTAAGAACTTGCCCCAAGCTATTCTTGAAGTATGGGTATAGGTTAGTCATGCATGAGCGTGATGTAGGCCATCATTTTGGCCCGTTTGAGCTTGTACCATTCCTAACGTCTTATCCTCGCTAGCCCCGTTGTGCCTACCCCTCCTTTTGATTCAGCTCCACCTTGATTTCACCAAAATCCTCATATCCAATCCTAGTCGCACACCCAAGTTGAGCTTTAGTGTTTACATTTTAATGTTGGGGTGTGATGTGGTGATTTTACTCGTGATTATGTGGATGTGCTCCAAAGCTTATATTTGCTGAAATTTTAAAAGAGAAGTAATTTGAAAAAGAAAAAGAAAAGTTAAAAAAATGATGTTAATTATGAAAAAGTGAAAAGTAAAAGAAAAATTGAAAATCCTATTTGAGATGTGAGTATTTTTGGAGTAGGTGGTGCACACACCCATATGTTAAAAGTTAAGTCTGGGGGTGTGGTGTACCCGCATATATTTTGGTTAGCTGATGGATTCTTTCTTTGATAGCTCATTTGGGTTAGGTGCATAGCCTTCCTGTTTATATTGTTTTACCTCACCGAAAACAAAGCCCCATCTCTTCACCTACAGTCCTACTGATTCGTGTGTGAACCAAACTAGTGCCGTGGAGAGAATGCGAAAGGGCAAGCATATGATCATCGACATTGGTGGATTCCTTTGGAGGTTATCCTGAGCCCTGATCTTTGGCAATGCTCGCCTAGCGATTAGTCTACTTTCTCCCTACGCATGACCGGATGATTCACCGTGATTCCATTTTTGAGTAATAATAAAATGTTGATAGCATTGCGAAAAATATAAACTATTTTGCATACTTAGAAATTTCTTCTATTATATTTTTACGCCTGCGAGCATGCGACTTCGCATGGTACTCCGTATCACAATTTCCTTGTTAGCTAAATCATTTTCCCTATCTGCTTAGATTTTGTTTGCTCGGGATGCACAAATAGTTAAGTCTGGGGGTGTGATGAGTCCATTTTATATACCTATTTTCAGACTCATTTGGGCTAGTTTTCACGCGTTTGTACTTCAATTTTAGTTCTATATCGTTCATATTTCATCTTATCTTTATTTCCATAGGAAGTGCACATTTATGCCCGTGGTTGTGTATTTTGTTATTTTTATAGTTTGTACTCCTTTGTGTGATTGCCTGGAATGTCTGCACATATCAGTGATTGGTTTTTACTTTCAGTACAGGGGTCGTGTGCGTGTTCCGGGACGGTTGTGAAACAGGAATACTGCGCACGATCATGGGATCTAATGTGCACGACCATTGGTCGTGCGCCCCTGATCGTGCACACTACTCTTCATTTTCGGGAATCAGCCTGGGGTAATCGCACGACAACTGGACCTAGTGCGCACGACCACCAGTCGTGCGCCACTGATCGTGTGCATTGATTCCTCTTTCTAGAGTCCTGTCTGGGGTAATCGCACGACCATTGAACTTAGCACGCACGACCACTGGTCGTGCGCCACTGCTCGTGCGCGTTATCCCAGTTCTTCTTCCTAATCTTCCTTGCCAGTGCGCACGATCACTGGACATAGTGCGCACGACCACTGGTCGTGCGCCCGTGATCGTGCGCATTGTTCATTTCTGCTTTGTATAAATATGCATGTCTCGCCCTAATTCAGGGAATAGCTGGAGAATCGCTGGTAGCTCGACATTTCTCCGCCGTTTTCCGCCTTTTCCGCCGTTCCGCTTCATCTTCCACCATAGGGAGGTGCTCCATGCAAGCTTTCACCGCCAAATCCTAGCCGGAGCTTCCTCTCGGCCTTCTCCTTCATCCGTGAGCTTCAAGTAGGGTTTGACTCCATCGCCAACAAGCAAAAGGGAAGCTTGCAACTTTCGTCCGCTATCGTGACATGAATAAGATGGGCCATTGGAAGGTGGTGACAACCCTTCTCTACCCCGGACGCAGTTGAGGACCGAGCTTGGACGCGGATTGACAACCCGACGATTCCAACCGTGAATCCTCAGCAAGACTTCGGATTCGGTCGATCTCTTGACTTGTTCTTGCTTTCTTGTTGAATATTGGTGTTTAAATCTATTTATATTGATGAAGTGCACTATGGTTGTATATGTTATGTGTTTCATGTCTATGTGATTCCTATTTCATTTTACTACCTAAGTTGCTTGAGTTGTGCCATATTCCATCCACCACCATCCACCCTTGCCGTTCTAGCAATTGCTAGAAGCATGCGTAGCGAAGAGGTGCTCATGACCATCATTCCGCCGTTCTAATCACCTCATCCGCAAGCCTACTCTCCCATCCGCCTAGTGATTCGATGCATAGCGGCCCGACTAGTCTTCCATCCCGCATGGCGAAGCATCGCATAGCGGCGTTGCAT
The DNA here is from genome assembly GCA_039583875.1 of Platanthera guangdongensis. NCBI lineage: Eukaryota > Viridiplantae > Streptophyta > Magnoliopsida > Asparagales > Orchidaceae > Platanthera > Platanthera guangdongensis. The sequence goes on from CM077154.1 coordinate 33,824,196, forward strand.
AGGAGTAGTTGATAGCCTTTTATTTTCTGTTTTCGCAAATATCAAAACCCCCCCTTAGTTAGCTCCGACCTAAGGACTTCAATCTCAAGTCCTCCTCGAAATTAACTCCACCTTACTGTGTTCCTTGAGAGATCGATACTTGGGAAAGCCCCCATTTTATATTACTTGTGCGACCGGTTCACTACCGTGATCTTTAGCATCATGTTTTTGGCACCGTTGCCGGGGAACACAGTAGTTTGAGTTTCTGGAGAGGGATACGTGAGATTGCTTTCCTTTTCCTTTGTAAATTGCTTTTGTTTTGTTCTATTTCTGTTTTGCCTGCTTTTTCTTGTTTGTTTAGGCATTTGTAGTAATATATTGTTGGATTTAGTAATTTGCACAATTTATTTTGAATCTGCTGTTTCGACACCATGTAGGGATATTCGTATGCCCAATGTCGTTGGTGTGGAAAGCCTTCCCATGCTAGTTATGAATGCCCTACGAGAGTTATTGAGCATAAGCCTCAGCACACAATGCATGAGATGTTGTATTCGCACAACACTTCAAACACTGTGCCCCAAGCTTGTGGTCAATCATCCTCGACGCATACAACGTTCTCTTATTCCTCTCTGGCCCCACAAGGACCGCAGAGTAATGGGAGAAAGTGTTTGTATTGTCGTAGAATAGATCATGTCCTGAAGGATTGTGCCGAGTACCTCCGTGTTATGGAAGAGGATGATGAGCCGGACATCCGGATCATCCCGACTCCTACCCTTGGTGGCACACCTTCATCTTCTGGTTATGTATCCCTGTCACATTCATTTTTTGAAGGGAATGATATGGACACAACCTCCAGATGTGTGGCTGATCTAGGCTTCGACTTGGCTGAGCCCATCTCTCCTATGCATACATCTCCAAGCATGGAGCCGATTCTTTGTGAGGAACCTGCGCTTGACTTTTATCCAAGCAAAGTTCTTCCGCCTTTTGTGCATTTTACTTCAGTCGTCTCTGACGACATTTTCGACGATGCAAAATAAGTTGAGGCTTGTGATACATGGGTTATCTCCACTCCCATGGAGGAGGACAACCTTCCTGGTGTCGAGGATTCTCCCTTAATACCAAAGGAGGAAGTCCAAGTCTTGGTGGACGCCTCTATGGATCCGGCCGAGCCTTGTAGCATTGTCGACATTGCTGACGATATTTTTCTACCTCAGCCTTTGAGGAGTGACACCGGGATTACTCCCCCGATTATTTCTTTATGTTCTTCATCTCTTTTATTTCTTGACCCCCCTTCCTTATCTGAGCCTGTGCAGGATGAATCTCCACGGGTAAGTTGGGTTGATGTTGAGACTTGCACTCAGGCTGTCGATGAGTGCATCCTCTTGTGTGAGGACGTTCCTACCTCCTTCACAGTGGAAGCCCCTGCCGTCACCTTCGCCCCCAACGAACTTGTGGTGGACGAAACCTTGCTAGGAAAGGATTTGTTTTGTGGTGAGATGTGTAACACCCCCTATCAGTCACATAGCATATAACAGTAGGTCCGGCCGGGGCCCGACGCCATATACCACAGACAGATCGGGTGGTTACTCATGGAAACCATCCAACCAATCATAACGTCCTACACAAAGCATTCTAGCGGAAGCAGTTTAATAAGTTGCAATAAAGAACCCAGCTCAAAAGCATGAATGTCCACTAATACCAAATAGGAATGTTGCACATACACAAGTACAGGCCTTAAGGCCTTACAAAATTATTCACTTCATATTACATGATTTACAAACCACAGCACGCAGGCCGGTCATACATGAATAAAAGCAGTAAACACTCCAATTAGGCCTTCGAGGGCAGGCTTCGCAATTTGGGCTTTAGCCCGCTATTGACCTCTTGGTCCAGCAGCACCTGCAATCAACAAAACCACCGCACGGTGGCAAAACAAGGCAACGGTCAGCAATGCTGACCAAATTATAACGATCACGCCCCCAACTCGGGGCGGCGATGCTCCTTCCCTGCATTTCATTAGCATAAGCAAGCAATATATCAATATTCATTTCATCACAGGCGTAGGCTCAAACGACCACACACCCCGTGCTCTCAGGGCACATTCTCGGAGAACCGGCCAATGTCATGTCAATTAAAGCCATAGACATTCCAGACTCACCACCGCCACTTTGACGGCCAAACCTATGAGCATTTTGTCTTCTTGGCCTGGGTCACGACAATTTAAGCCATAGACCGCCGAAGTCCCTAATCTATGCCAACGGCAAGTGCCACGTACCCTTAGGTCTCTTTAACCGAACGACATAGAATGGGTACGGTTCCATCTAACCCGTGCTCACATCGCAACGACAGTTTAAGCCATATGCGCGGGTCAAACTTCTCCCGAGTCCCATTTCCGTCACATTTCACATAACCCGGTTATGTTCAAGTTGGCACTCAGGCCACCAAGTTGGCAAGATCATGCATCCGCTCAGTTTTCCGGGTGCACCTTTTGTTAATCCCCAAGGCTCCCTGTTGCAATCTACCACGTAGAAAACCCGAAAACAACCAATCGCACGGAGTCTTCTCCGACATTTATGCAATGCAACATCACCGATCCAGACCAACATGTCCGGATAGGCTTCACACATCATGCCTATGTCCGTTCTCGCTTACGGACTCTACACAACAGGGACTTTACAAATCTACCTGAAGGAACGCCTCCAACTCACCGCAAACTCGCGAGAGCGGGCTTCCTATGCAAAGAAGGAGAGCTTCACATGCTCAAGAAGAGAATCATTACACTAGCATTCTTCTTTGGCGCCATGGAAAAGTAAGCGGATGAAAAGCACCGCACTCTCTTCGCCTCCGTGGATCCGAAGTCGGCTCGCGATTTGGAGCTTCGAAGCTCCTCCAATGGCCGGATCTAGCTCCTTCTTCCTCCCTTGACTCTCCTCTCTCTCTATACTTTAGAAAGAGAACCACTCATGTAAAAGTGAGGGTTTCAAAGGGCCAATCCCAAGTATATCTCATCAGGAATAACCCCCAGCCATTGGATCCCAAATTTAAGAAACGAACGGCTTTGTTTCGGGCCTGGAATGTACAATCTGGACCGAACACGGCCTGGCACACGCCCGTGTCCAGGGCTGTGTCCCTCATTCGCCGTCAAAATCGACGCGCCTGGAACAACACACGGGCATCGAACACGCCCGTGTTCGACCTGACACGGCCGTGTTCCATCTGACACGGTCGTGAGGTCGGCCGTGTACCCCCATCGATTAATCCCGAAAACAACCCGAGAACAACACGGGTTCTTGGACACACCCGTATCCTTGCCTGTGTACACCTCAACACGCCTGGGCTCCAGGCCATGTTCACGGTCTCGACACTTTGTCGAGCGAAGTTCGTCGACCTCACTACACGGCCTTGGACACGCCCATGTCCTAGGCCGTGTGCCTTGTCTCGACACTTTGTCTAGCAAAATTCGTCGACTCCCCGGGACGAGTGTCGACACGGGCTCGACACGCCCCGAGACACGCCCGTGTTTCAGGCCATGTGCCCTGTCTCGACACTTCATCCAGCGCAAAATGTTGACTTCGCGGGCTGAGTGTCGACACGGGCTTGACACGCCCTGAGACACGCCCGTGTCTCAGGCCGTGTGCCCTGTCTCGACACAACGTCGAGAAAAATTTGTCGACCACTCGACCAAATCGTCGACACAAGCCTGACACGCCCTGGGACACGCTTGTGTCCCAGGCCGTGTGCCTCCTGCCAGAACCCAAAACTGGCCCAAAACGTCCCCCGTCGCTCTTTTGAGTTTCGGGGCGTTACAAGATGAGTGAGGACCAGGCCTCCTCCTCATCCTACTTCCTATTTCCTCTACCTGTGTTGGGCAGGTATTACTATTTAGGTAGCGGGGTAACTGTTCTATCGCCGTATCGGTACCCGTTACCGCAACAGAAAATGGAACAGTTGCCTGTGCATTTTTATTTTCATAGACCCATTAGCTAGAACTGTATAGAATTGAATAAGTCGTGCTGGGATGACAATAACCCCAGTAGTTATCTTATTTTTTTTCTGTATTTTTATTTTTCATGTGTAGCTTAGTTTTTGTATTTCTTTGTATTTTCTATTTTTCTTTTGTTTTTGTGAAGCTCACCCCTGCAGGTATTCATGACAAATCGCATTGGCGGGGTTGTGATTCTTCATTTGGCGGGCCTGCTTCAGGTTTCCACGCATCTTCTGGTATGCTCACTGGCTGAGCATTGGGTAACCTCTTCCCTTAGCTCTTTATGATTTTAATTTCTCTATCATATGCTGTGTAGTTTAGTTTAAGTCTGGGGGAGAACCAGTATTTGTTACCTTTTGCACGCACACATTTCTTGTGCATACTAGAAGTTTTTATTGTTATATTTTGATTAGTTCATTTCATCACACACCACTGCACCCACATGAGCGCGTGCTTTGCTTTTTGCGTGCTGTGAGTTAAACTCGTTTCTTTTGTATGATTTGGGAAAATTATGGTGCTGACATAGGATTATGAGACAGAGTAAAATGTTGACCTTGCTGTGCTCCTAGTCGAGTGCTCTCGTCTCGTGTAGAAATTTGAGTAGATTTAATTTTTCTGTATGCTTATAGTTTTATATTTTTCTTATTGCGTAAATACTTTTTATTCTACTCAAAAATTGGTGAATCCGGTGTGAATCCTACGGTAGCTTAGAGATGTGTGTAGACGGCCGTTAGGTTTATATTCCTCGAGTCGGGAGGACGAATAATCTTTCTCGTTGGCTAAGAACTTGCCCCAAGCTATTCTTGAAGCATTGGTATAGGTTAGTCATGCATGAGCGTGATGTAGGCCATCAATTTGGCCCGGTTGAGCTTGTACCATTCCTAACGTCTTATCCTCGATAGCCCCGTTGTGCCTACCCCTCCTTTTGATTCAGCTCCACCTTGATTTCACCAAAAGCCTCATATCCAATTCTAGTCGCACACCCAAGTTGAGGTTTAGTGTTTACATTTTAATGTTGGGGTGTGATGTGGTGATTTTACTTGTGATTATGTGGATGTGCTCAAAAGCTTATATTTGCTGAAATTGTTAAAAGAGAAGTAATTTGAAAAAGAAAAAAGAAAAGTTAAAAAAATGATGTTAATTATGAAAAAGTGAAAAGTAAAAGAAAAATTGAAAATCCTATTTGAGATGTGAGTATTTTTGGAGTAGGCGGTGCACACACCCATATGTTAAAAGTTAAGTCTGGGGGTGTGGTGTACCCGCATATATTTTGGTTAGCTGATGGATTCTTTCTTTGATAGCTCATTTGGGTTAGGTACATAGCTTTCCTGTTTATATTGTTTTACCTCACCGAAAACAAAGCCCCATCTCTTCACCTACAGTACTACTGAGTCGTGTGTGAACCAAACCAGTGCCATGGAGAGAATGCGAAAGGGCAAGCATATGGTCATCGACATTGGTGGGTTCCTTTGGAGGTTATCCTGAGCCCTGATCTTTGGCAATGCTCGCCTAGCGAGTAGTCTACTTTCTCCCTACGCATGACCGGATGATTCACCGTGATTCCATTTTTGAGTAATAATAAAATGTTGATACGCATTGTGAAAAATATAAACTATTTTGTATACTTAGAAATTTCTTCTATTATATTTTTACGCCTGCGAGCATGCGACTTCGCATGGTACTCCGTATCACAATTTCCTTATTAGCTAAATCATTTTCCCTATCTGCTTAGATTTTGTTTGCTCGGGACACGCAAATAGTTAAGTCTGGGGGTGTGATGAGTCCATTTTATATACCTATTTTCAGACTCATTTGGCCTAGTTTTCACGCGTTTGCACTTCACTTTTAATTCTATATCGTTCATATTTCATCTTATCTTTATTTGCATAGGAAGTGCACATTTATGCCCGTGGTTGTGTATTTTGTTATTTTTATAGTTTGTACTCCTTTGTATGATTGCCTGGAATGTCTGTTCATATTAGTGATTGGTTTTTCCTTTCGGTACAGGGGTCGTGTGCGTGTTCCGGGACGGTTGTGAAATAGGAATACTGCGCACGATCATGTGATCTAATGCGCACGACCACTGGTCGTGCGCCCCTGATCGTGCATACTACTCTTCATTTTCAGGAATCAGCCTGGGGTAATCGCACGACAACTGGACCTAGTGCGCACGACCACCAGTCGTGCGCCACTGATCGTGTGCATTGATTCCTCTTTTCTGGAGTCCTATCTGGGGTAATCGCATGACCATTGAACTTAGCGCTCACGACCACTGGTCGTGCGCCACTGCTCGTGCGCGTTATCCCAGTTCTTCTTCCTAATCTTCCTTGCCAGTGCACACAATCACTGGACATAGTGTGCACGACCACTGGTCGTGCGCCCGTGATCGTGCGCATTGTTCATTTCTGCTTTGTATAAATATGCAGGTCTTGCCCTAATTCAGGGAATAGCTGGAGAATCGCTGGTAACTCAACATTTCTCCGCCGTTTTCCGCCTTTTCCGCCGTTCCCCTTCATCTTCCACCATATGGAGGTGCTCCGGGCAAGCTTTCACCGCCAAATCCAAGCCCGAGCTTCCTCTCGGCCTTCTCCTTCATCTGTGAGCTTCAAGTAGGGTTTGACTCCATCGCCAACAAGCAAAAGGGAAGCTTGCAACTTTCGTCCGCTATCGTGACATGATGAAGACGGGCCATTGGAAGGTGGTGGTAGCCCTTCTCTACCCCGGACGCAGTTGAGGACCGAGCTTGGACGCGGATTGACAACCCGACGATTCCAACCGTGAATCCTCAGCAAGACTTCGGATTCGGTCGATCTCTTGACTTGTTCTTGCTTTCTTGTTGAATATTGGTGTTTAAATCTATTTATATTGATGAAGTGCACTGTGGTTGTATATGTTATGTGTTTCATATCTATGTGATTCCTATTTCATTTTACTGCCTAAGTTGCTTGAGTTGTGCCATATTCCATGCTTCACCATCCACCCTTGCCGTTCTAGAAGTGCTAGAAGCGTGCGTAGCGAAGAGGTGCTCACGACCCTCATTCCGCCGTTCTAATCACCTCATCCGCAAGCCTACTCGCCCATCCGCCTAGTGATTCGGTGCATAGCGACCCGACTAGTCTTACATCCCGCCTGGCGAAGCATCGCATAGCGGCGTTGCATAGGAGTAGTTGATATCCTTTTATTGCCTGTTTCGCAAATATCAAAACCCCCCTTAGTTAGCTCCGACCTAAGGACTTCAATCTCAAGTCCCCCTCAAAATTAACTCCACCTTACTATGTTCCTTGAGAGATCGATACTTGGGAAAGCCCCCATTTTATATTACTTGTGCGACCGGTTCACTGCTGTGATCTTCAGCATCATTTCTCACAATGACTCCTTGGGCATCCAACTTATTTCTGAAAACCCATTTGGTTCCAATAACTGGGTAGTTTTGGGGTCTTGCAACCAAATCCCAAACTCTACATCTCTCAAATTGATTTAGTTCCTCCTACATTGCAAGGATCTAGTGGGGATCCTGCGCAGCATCATGAATGGATAGAGGTTCAACCTGAGAGATAAAACAGACATGCATCAAATCTTGGGTGAGTTGATGCCTTGTCTGTACACCTGCTGATATGTCTCCAATTACTTGAGATCTAGGGTGATCCCTAAGTGTGACAAAATCAGTGGGTGGAGTTGGTTGTGCAACAACATTTGGAATTAATTTCTCTTGTGGAATTGTATTTGCTGTTGGTAGAGATTCAGTTTCTTCAACTTCCTCTTCTTCACTTTCTTCAATGGCTTGTGGAGAGGGATGAGTTGGCACCTCTTGGGTGAGGTTTAGTCCATCCAAGGTCTCACACAAGTAGGGTACCTGCAAGTTGCTATTGGTAGAAACTTCTTTCTCCTTGCAATACATGTTAGTCTCATCAAATGAAACATGAATAGACTCTTCAATTTTTAATGTTGATTTATTAAAAACCTTATAGGCCTTGATTACTTGGGAGTATCCTAGAATGACTCCCTCTTCAGCCTTAGCCCCAAACTTTCTAATGTATTTCTTGTTGTTATTGTGTATATAACAGGTACAGCCAAATACTTTAAAATTGTTTATTTTAGGTTTCTTACCTTTGAGCAATTCATAGGGAGTCCTGTTCTTTAGTTTGTGAATTAAGCTCCTCTTCAGGACATAATTTGCTGTGCTTACAGCTTATTCCCAAAAGGTTAGGGGCATGTAAGCATCTGCAAGCACTGTACCTGCAGCTTCAATAAGTGTCCTATTTTTCCTTTCAGCTACCCCATTTTGTTGGGGAGTTCTAGGAGCTAAGAAGCAATGCCTGATACCTTCCTTCTCACAGAACTCATGCATAAGAAGAGACTCAAACTCTGTGCCATGATCACTTCTGACCAATGCAACATGAGTAGAGAACTCAATATATATGGTCCTGAGAAAATCTATAAGAACCATGAATGTATTTGACTTTGATCCCATAAAGAATACCCAACTAAACCTGGAGAAGTCATCCACTATAACCAAAGTGTAGGATTTCCCTCCAAGGCTTTGTACAATAATGAGTCCAAAGAGATCCAAATGTAGTAAGTACAAAATCCTAGGTGAATCACTCTTATTAACAGATTTAAAAGTAGTTTTAGTTTGCTTGCCTAATTGACAAGCCCTGCAGAGACCTTCCTTATTATAGGGACCAGAAGGTAGACCTCTAACAAGGTTGTGCTTAGATAGTCTAGCAATGTGTTGGGTACATTGGAAAATTTGTACCAGATTTGAAGAAGCCTCAACTTACTCAATGATATGCATCAAGGTGTATTTGATGTTGTTTTGAGTTTATATGTGCAGGTTAAGTAAATGCAGGAATGCAGAAAAATTTCTAAGTCCATGTGTTGACACCAGGAGAAACTGTGTCGACACTTATGAAGGCTTGTGTCGACACTGGAGAAAAGCTGTGTCGACACTTGGAGTTAATTGTGTTGACACTTGGGAAGGCTATGTCGACACCAAAAGAAACTAAGTCGACATACAGAGGCAGTGTCGACTCACAGAGAAGTTTAGTCGACATCAGCAATGTCGACATGCAGAGGCAGTGTCGACAGACAGTGAAGTATTGTCGACATCAACTGTGTCGACACCAAGATGCAGTGTCGACACACAGAAATACTTAGTCGACATCAAATGTGTCAACACCAAGAGGTAGTGTCGACACACAGAAGACTTTGTCGACATCAACTGTGTCGACACACCGGACTTATGTCGACACACAATAGAGCTTCAACAAAGTTAAAGAGAAGTGTTTGTGTCAACACACAGAATCAGTGTCGACAAATTCAACAGAAGGCTGTGTCGAGAAGTATTAACAACAACAAAGGAGATGTGTCGACACTACCAAGGCTTGTGTCGACACTTAGTCCACTTGTGTCGACACTTAGTCTACTTGTGTCGACACATGATGAAGTTCAGTCTTGACACTTTCAGATAGAGACAGTATTTCAAGAAGTGACTGGATGACTTGACAGCTGGCATTTCTAACCGGTCTACTGCAACTGTCAAAGCTGTCAGAAGTTTGTTAGAAACCGGATCAGCCGGTTACCATGGAGAAAGACTATATAATGGCTTTCTCCTTCAACAGAAGAGGTGATTACAAGGAATATTGAAGTATATACACAGATAAGTAACAACACAAAAAGAAGAAGACCTTCGACAGAAGATCTAAGAAGCTGGAGAGAGAGAGCTCCGTATAAGAAGTGCAGTTGCTGAACCAGGCTGCCAAGAAAGATTCAGATTGAGATCTGAATCTCAAGTCAGAAGCTGATTGAAGATCAACTTCTCAAGAGTTCAACCCTACTGAGTTCAGATTCAAGAAGCTTTGAAGAAAGCTAAGAGAGGTTGTGCTCTGCCATCAGTTTCTTCCAAGAACTGATCAAGAAGCCATCCATCCTTTCTCTCTCTACCTGGGTGGTGGTAAAACATTTTGTTAAATCTATTTTCTGTAGGATCTATTCTAGATATGAGTTGTAAGCCTATTATATAAAGGCTGAGTGTAGGAGAATATTTTCTCTGAGTGGCAGGCCTTGTTGAAGGCTGAGGTAGGGCTGTGAGCCTGAGTTGTAGGAGATTGATATCTCTGAGTTGTAGGCTTTGTGTAGGCTGAGGTAGGGCTGTGTGCTTGAGCTGTAGGAGTGTGGACTCACTCTGAGTTGTAGGAGCCCTATTGGGGTTCTGAGCTAATGTAAGATCTGAGGATCTGAGGCGAAGAGAAGAAGTTAAGCCGAATCTAGCACACTGCTAGATAGGCGATATGGGAAAGTGGATGTACCCAGACCTTGGGGAACCACTATAAAAATCTGTGTGCAATCTGTGTTGTGATAATTCTGTGAATCTGTGCTGTGTTAGCTATAGAATTATCTGTTATTAAGTAATTAATTGAATAGATTGGGTGCCTTAAAAAGAAAAAGGAATTACAGCTATTCACCCCCCCCCCCTCTAGGTGGTTAGGCACTAATTCTTTCAAGTGGTATTAGAGTCAGATTCCTCAAAGAAGGACTTAACAGTCTGAGTTAGATCCTTAAGGCAGATTCAAGATCAAGAAAATGGGTTCAGGAGAAAATCATAAGGAACTAGGTTCTATGAAATTACCCATATGCAGAAAGAAGATATTTGGCATCTAGAAAGAAAGGGTTAGGCTATTTATGGAGGCTTCTGATCCAAGGATCTACATTACAGTGAAGGAAGGTCCTTATATTCCTATGAAGGTTTCAGTTCTTGATGCCAACCAAAGAATTCCCAAAGATTTTTCAGAGATGACTACGGATGAGATCATCCTGGCAACTATGGATAAAAGAGCCTAGAATATCATAGTAAGTGTCATAGATGATACAACTTTTCAAAATTTGATTCACTGCAGGACCTCCAAGGAAATGTGGGATACTTTGATAGTCTACATGGAGGGTTCTGAAGAAGTCAGATAAGATAGAAAGTCTATGCTGAACCAGGAATATTAGAGTTTCAGACGGGGAAAGTCTGACAGTATAACTGAGTGTTACAAAAAGTTCTATAAAATAGTAAATGAGCCGATGTCCTGTGGAAGAATCTTCAGTACCTATGAACTGAATGATAAATTCCTAAGATCCTTGACAAAGGATTGAGACACAAAGATTTGTGCCATTAGGGAAGTGGCCAAACTTGCAGATATCTCACCTCCAATATTGTTTGGAAAATTGCTGTCATATGAGATGCAGTTGATGGCTAGGAAAGAGGAAGAGAAAAGTGCAAAAGGGGAGCATATAGAAAAGTTTGTGGCCTTCAAGGTTGAATCCACTAGGAAGAATAGGAGGATGTCTACATCACCTCCTAAGATAGTTGCTGAAATTACTTCAGATAATTCAGACAACCAAAGTTCAGACAGCAGTGACTCAGATAAAGACTTTGCAGCATTTACAAGACAGATTCAGAGATTCCTGAAGAAACAGTGGAAGTCTAAGCCTTCCACATCTCAGCCTAAGGATGACTATTATCAAAAGAGGAAGTCATCCAGGAAGGACATGAGCATGTCTAAGCCAAGCAACTCTACAACATCAAAGATAATTTGCTACTACTGTAATAGGCCTGGACATGTTGTAGCTGATTGTCCAGATAAAAGAAAAGAGTCTGCTGATAAAAAGAAGATTCAACACTAGAGCAAGAAGGAGAAATCATTCGTTGCTAAGAAGGAGAAGAGCTTGACAGACCAATCATCTTCAGAGTCAGAATCTGAAGCTGAGGCATACATTGGTCTATATGTAGCAGATGAAGAAGAAGAATTTCTGCAAGTGCTGAACTCTATCTATGAATAAGAAGACCATCAGTGCAAGGGACTGATGGCTGTGTCAGAAGAAGATAAGTGCCAGGATTAGCCTGGTCCTAGTAAGGTATAATGTGTTTCTAAAAATTCAGATTGTAATATTGAGTCAGAGTCAGCAACATCTGCATCAAGTGATGTGGATGGGTCTGAGTCTGAAGGTGATATTCATCAGCTGATAGATGAATATGGGGACTTGTTGCAGGCACTAAAGAAAATCAAAAACCTGGCCAAAAATCTGGCTAAGGAAATTGCAGATCTTAAGATGACTGCATCTGATTCAGAGAAGTTGCTAGATCAGAAGTTAAATGAGATAGCTAGACTGAAAAACATTACTGTTATTCAGATGGGTACTATCACATTTAAGAATGATCAGATTAAAAGTCTGGAGAGTAGAATTCAGAAAGAAAAGGAGATTGTGGCTAATTTTTCTAAGGCAAAATCTGTATTACCCTTAATAGATGACTTTGTGTCACAAAAGGGTAAGGCAAGAATAGGCTTTAAGAAAACAACATGGGCTGCCAAGTCCAATAAGAAAGGCAAAGCCCCAGCATAAAACAAGAAACTTGTTGTAAACAATTCAGCTAAGGTTGTACCTAAACAAAGGTATAACAAGTTTGAGTGCTGGTGTTGTGGCAAGGTAGGCCACTTTGCCTTAGAATGTTGGCACAATACTAGTGTCAAGGAGTATAACAGTCTGCCTGTTAGAAAAGCTGCAGGAAGATTTGTTAAAGTTCAGACTAACTTGAACCAAGGACCCCAATGTTATTTGGGTTCTAAGGTTAAGTAATCTGTGTTGCAGGTGAGTCCAAGTTGTCATGCCCCTATATGGTACTTTTATAGTGGTTGTTCCAAGCATATGACTGGAACTAGGGGATTGTTGAAGGACTACTCACCTATGCTGAATGGGCCTAAAGTAATATTTGGTGGTTCAGAAAAGGGAGTTATCAAAGGATTTGGTAACATCTCTACCAACTCAATCACTATTTCTCAAGTGGCCTATGTGAAGGGTTTAAAACACAACCTTTTAAGCATAAGTCAGTTGAGTGATTTAGGATATGACATTTCATTTATTAAGAATGGATGTCATATCAAAAGGTCAAGTGATCAAAAGGTCATATTGACAGGATATAGAAAAAGAAATGTGTACTGTCTCAACTTTGAGTGTGAGAACAATGTTTCTCCTATTTGTATTGTAGCTGATGAGAGAGCCTCTCATTGTGTTAAATGGCACAAGAGGCTGGCCCATCTCAACTACAAAACTATTGGCCAACTCTTTAGCAAAGAGTTAGTGAGGAATGGTCCTCAAGTTAAGAGTATAAAAGATGGAATATGCTCAGCTTGTCAAAAAGACAAGCAGACCAAATCCTCCTTTCATAGCCTTGAAACCAAGGATTCAGTGAGGTGTCTATACCTCTTACATATGGATATATTTGGTCCTATGCCAGTTCATAGTCTAGGTAGGAAGGTCTACACTTTTGTGGTGGTAGATGACTATTCTAGATATTCATGGGTGATCTTTCTGAGACAAAAATCTGAAACCCCAAGTGTTTTATATAGTTTTGTCAAACAAATTCAGAATGAACTGGACAGTACTGTGGTCAAAATCATAAGTGACCTTGGCACTGAATTTCAATCTGAGAGTATGACAAGACTGTGTGAAGAATTTTGGATTTTTCAAGAATTTTCCTCACCTAGAACACCACAGCAAAATGGTATTGCTGAAAGGAAGAATAGAACATTAATTGAGGCTGTTAGAACTCTATTGAGTGACACTTCTCTCCCAGAATATTTCTGGGCTGAGGCAGTAAACACTGCATATCATGTGATCAATAGGGCTACTATCACCAAAAGCCACAAAAAGACTCCATATGAGATTATGAAGGGTAGAAAACCAAACTTATCCTATTTTAGGATCTTTGGTTGCAAGTGTTATGTCCTTAACAATGACAAGTCTTATCTAACTAAGTTTGCTGCCAAATCCCAAGATGGGATATTTATTGGGTACAACAACAATAGTAAGGCTTATAGGGTCTACAACTTGATTAATTAAGTTGTAGAAGAGTCTGTATATGTTGTCTTTGATGAAACAAGACTGATTAACTATGAGTTGCCAAGTAGTTCTTGTAGTTCAACAGGTATAAATGAGAGAATGGACAAGCTTACCATTACAGAAGATTCAACTACAAATCAGGAAGTGGAAAATGGTGGCTGCTGTCCAGGGGGAGTACAAGACTCTCCAGATGCTGATGAAAACCAAGAGGTGCAACATAATGAAGAGACTGGAGGTGTTCAACCTGAAGATAGACTACCTCCAGCTAGTAGATACTTAAAGGATCATCCAGCAAATCAGATAATTAGTGATCCAAGACAAGGAGTACAAACAAGGAGCAGGAATCTGAATACAGTTCTTTGCTCTAGCTTCTTATCACAAGTAGAACCCAAGAAATTTGAAGACGCTGTTCTAGACCCACATTGGATTGATGCCATGCAAGAGGAGCTGAATCAGTTTAGAAGGTGCAAGGTCTGGAAATTAGTTCCTAAACCAAAATACCACAATATCATTAGAACAAAGTGGATGAGAATGGGATTATTGTGAAGAACAAAGCAAGACTTGTTGCAAAAGGATACAGGCAGGAAGAGGGTATTGACTTTGATGAAAACTTTGCCCCAGCAGCAAGACAGGAAGCAATTAGGATGTTCCTTGCTTATGCAACATATCAAGGCTTCAAGGTTTTCCAAATTGATGTAAAATCAGCATTCCTAAATAGAAATCTAAAAGAAGAAGTCTATGTAGGGCAGCCCTCAGGTTTTGTTGATCCTCTCAAACCTGATTATGTTTATAGACTTAGGAAAGCATTATATGGGTTAAAGCAAGCCCCAAAGGCCTGGTATGAAACCCTGTCTACTTTCCTCATTGAGAACAAATTCTCAAGGGGGAAAATAGACAATACTCTATTCCTTAGGGAATCCAAAGGAAAGATAATCCTAGTCCAAATATATGTTGATGACATAATATTTGGGTCTACTGAAAGTAATCTTTGTAGAAAGTTTGCAAAACTTATACAAGGGAAATTTGAAATGAGTAGTATGAGAGAACTTAAGTTCTTCTTCGGTCTCAAAGTAAGACAGATTGAAGATGGCTTGTCCATATCCCAATCTAAGTTCAACCTGGAGTTAATACAGAAGTATGGTATGAAATCTTCCACTACCATGAGAACTCCTATGAGGACAAGTGTGTCTCTAAGCAAAGATGATGCAGGTAAACCTGTAGATGAAACTTTGTATAGAGGAATAGTTGGCTCCCTCCTATATCTGACTGCTAGTAGACCAGATATCATGTATGCTACATGTATCTGTGCTAGGTACCAATCCTGCCCTAAAGAATCTCATCTGACATATCTCAAAAGGATTTTGAGATATCTTAAGGGCACAACTAATCTAGGCCTTTGGTACCCTAGGAATGGAGATTTTCTACTGACAGGCTATTCAGATGCAAATTTTGCAGGTTGCAAAGAAGATAGAAAAAGTACTACAGGCACCTGTCAATTTCTAGGAGGAAGATTGGTGCCTTGGAGCAGTAAGAAGCTGACTAGTGTGGCAATATCCACACCTAAGTCTGAATATGTGGCAACAGGAAGTTGCTGTGCACAACTATTGTGGATTCAACACCAGCTAGAAGACTATGGTATTCAGGTAAGTAGAACACCTTTGCTTTGTGATTCTATAAGTGCTATTTCTATTGCTAATAATCTTGTTTCACATAGTAGGACTAAGCATATAGAAATTAGATACCATTTTATTAGAGAACATGTAGAGAAAGAGGACATCTCACTAGAATTTGTCAAAATAGATTATCAAATTGCAGATATGTTTACTAAGCCTCTAGATGAAACTAAATTCAATAAGTTTAAAATTGAATTAGGAATGTTGAACATAGATTAGCTTAACAAAATTGGCTAAGTAAAATGGTGTCGACACAAGGAGTTGTATGCGTCGACACATAGAAGTGTTGTCGACATTCCAGAGAAATGATGTCGACACATCTAGAAAATTGGTGTCGACACTTCAGAGAAGTAGTGTCGACACATCCAGGAGTGGTGTCGACACATCCAGAGATGGTGTCGACACTTAGGTTCAACATAGATTTCGTCGAGTGGAGTATCGAATAATCGTCGAGCGCAAATGTATAAGTGTCGACACATAGAAGTCAACACTTATGTCGAGACATTAGAAGTCTGTGTCGACACTTTTCAACAGTGTCGACAAAGTAACAGAATTATGACGTGCCTTTTCATCTTTGTTTTTAGAAACGTATAAATAGGACAACAACATTGTCTGTCGACACGCTCTCCATAGTTTCAAGACCAAATCTTTGTGTCGACAAATTCTCTCATCTACATTCAAGATTTCTCTAAACCCTAATGGCGCCCAAGCTTGAAGACAATGTCAATGAAGGATATGAGCTGGTACGCAACGCATTTGATGGAGAGGCATCTGAAATTAAAGCTGTAGTAACCCTAATTGTTGAGAATGGGTTGGAGTTTCTAGTTTCTGAACCAACTAAGATCTGGAAGAAAGAAACACTAGAATTCTTTGGTGCTGCTACCCTAGATCAAACTGGGCTCAAGATTAGATCCACAGTCCATGGAGTAAAGGTGAAAATCACCCAGAAGAGTCTTAGGAAAGTTCTTCACCTGCCAAGAACACAAGAAGAAGTAGATGTACCTGTATCTAAGCTAAGAGAAGCACTTCAATGGTGTAGACTGGATTCCACCATAAAGATTGGCTCAGCTTTGAACAGGAAGGGCATGAATATGCAAGGGAAGTTTTTGTCTGAAGTTGTAGGTAAAGTGATTCTCTCTAAGCCAGGGGGCATGATAGGATATCAGCCAATATGTTCAGTTTAATGACCAGAATTATCTATAGACTAAACACTGATTGGTTAGCTGTAATATTTGAGAAGATTAAGGAAAGTATGAAAAAGCCCAATCTGGGAAGAATTGTGAGCTTGTATTTAGCTGGAATAATACCTGAAGTTATGAAACAAGCTGCTGGTTCTAAAATTAATCACATGAGAAGGATGGACATCAGGATCATCTCCAGGTGGGAGAGGGTATTAACTAAGGACATGCCTACTCCAGAGAAGGAAGCTCCACCACAGGAAGCAGCAAAAAACCAAAATGGTTCCTGAACCTTCCAGTAGTTCAGAGGAGCAAGCAGCTTCAAGTTCTAATGAGGAAGAGGCTGTAAATGCTGGACAATCACCAGTAATAAAAGTAAGAAATAAAGAAGCACAGAGGCAGGAGGAGCAACCATCTGCTAGCCCCATCCACCTGGATCCACTCCAAGGGGAGCCTCACCATGAGGAAGTGCCAACTCACTTGGACAGTGAAATGGCTACACAAACAATCCTTGAGGTAATTCAAGAGGTGAATCAATTAATTCTTAATGATAAGGATGAGACATTAACTGAATTCTTGATTGATGTTGATCAGCCAACACAACTACACAGTCAAGCTCAAGATGTAATCATGGAGGATACATCAGCAGTTGCTGATGCTCTAGAGATAAGAGAATCTACAGTGCCTACTCAACAAAAGTTTACCTTAGAAGAGTTGTTTCCTGATTTAGTACAAGCCAATATTGAGGGGGAGCATGCTGGTTTTGAGGGGGAGAAAACTGCTTTTGAGGGAGAGCAAGTTGACCTTGAGGGGGAGCAAGTAGGGTCTCAGGGGGAGAATGCAAGGACTGAGGAGGAGCAGATAAGAACTGAGGAGGAGCAAAGGACTCAGGGGGAGCAACCTAGGACTGCACAGGTATTGCCTCCTAGTCCTACAGATAGAGTTGATATAGCTAGTTCCATAGCATCTGAGGATGAAGAAACAACAAGAGCTAAGAAGAGGAAGCTAATGGTCTTTAAAAGGAGAAGCCAAAGCTACAAGAAGGTACTACAAACTGTTGCTCCACCATCTGCCCCAACACCTGATTATAGCTCCTTATTAATCTCACTACAAGTAAAGCTAGATGAGCAAAGGATTGCCATGGAGAAGTATATGGATGAAACTCACAAAGATATACAACTCTCCTTGGCTACAGATATAAAATCTATAAGGTTTGAAGTTAATCAACATAAGAAAGAAATGACTGATTGTTTCCACAAGGGTGGAAATGCTGTGGTAGTTCTAGCCACACAATAAGAAAAGATCAAGACTCAAGTTGATGATATAGCTGTCAAGCAAGGCTGTCTTAGAGAATCAAATTAGAATGAATGAAAATCTGATAGAATCACATAATGTGATTGTTATAGAACTGAAGAATGTTGCAACTGCTCAAACTGAGGAAAAGACTAATGCCAAGGCAGAGTTTGATAAGCAATTACAGGAAGGTCTTGCTGCTGTCAAAACAGCTATTGAGCAATCTCAAAAGACCATTTCAGGGCAGCTCCTGAAATTAAAGGCATTCTATAAAGATGGTGTTAATTATATGGATGAATAGGTTAGATTTCAGAAAGATGATCTCAGAGATTATGTTGCCAGAGAAGTCATAAAGGGGAGAGAGTATTAGTCAAAGCTGGATCTGATCATGCTAAATGGATATCAAATAGCATCAGCACCACACTTGGATATCCACCCCTTTGTGGTGATGACAATGTGGCTAAATCTGGTATACACCCTACTTATTTTGGAGGTGAACAACTTGAAGTTGCTCAAGTAATTTATCCTCCAGCCAATTTTGAGATGATACATCAAGAAGTACAGTCTATGTATAGCCCACCAGAATGTGCTCAAAATATTATTATTGAGAAAGTAGACAAGCCTGTGTCAGAGGTAGTTTTGAAAGAGCAAGAAGCTCTATTGTCTAAGAAAAGATTCAGAGAACAGGCCGAGTTAAAGCCAGATTTTGAGCAGTGGAGTCCAACATCCAGGAACATTATACTGACTGCTTGGAAAGCAGTAAAGGATAAAACCCATGATAGGGGTAAATGGTACTCTGCACAAGAGTGGCAAAAGTATGAAGCCAGGCAAGAAGCCATAGTTCAATATAGAAGAAAGGCAAAACTAGGGAAGCTACCTCCTAATGCTCAGGAGCCTAGAAAATATTTCCCTAAGCCTTTTCATTACTTTGAAAGGCAAAAAATAAGGGCTGAAGAGCTGAAGAAGAAAGATCTAAAGTGCAAGAAGCCTGCTGATGATACTAATGCTCAAGTTCAAGCAAAGGTCAATCAGGCAAAGGAATTGTCATCAAAGAGCCAGAGCAGCCTTAGATTAGATTTACTAGATTTCATCACATTGTAAACTTTAGTGTTTAAAATCTATGTAAAACTATTATGAAAGAATCTTTTGAAAGTTGAACAAAATATGATTAATGCTCATTCTGGTTGCATTGTTATTCTGTGATAATTTGTTATATATGTTTTATTTTAGTAATTACCCTGTCATATAATGTTGTTATACATCATAATGTGTATTTGTTATAAATAGTGTATATCATTGACTAAGGGTTATGACTTTGCCAAATAGTGGGAGATTGTTGGGTATATTGTAAAATGTGTACCAGATTTGAAGAAGCCTCACCTTACTCAATGATATGCATCAAGGTGTATTTGATGTTGTTTTGAGTTTATATGTGCAGGTTAAGAAAATGCAAAAATGCAGAAAAAGTTTCTAAGTTCATGTGTCGACACCAGGAGAAACTGTGTCGACACTTATGAAGGCTTGTGTCGACACTGGAGAAAAGCTGTGTCGACACTTGGAGCTAATTGTATTGACAATTAGAAAGGCTGTGTCGACACCTGAAGAAACTAAGTCGACATACAGAGGCAGTGTCGACTCACAGAGAAGTTTAGTCGACATCAGTAGTGTCGACATGCAGAGACAGTATCGACACACAGTGAAGTATTGTCGACATCAACTGTGTCAACACCAAGAGGCAGTGTCGACACACAGAAATACTTAGTCGACATCAACTGTGTCGACACCAAGAGGCAGTGTCGACACACAGAAGACTTTGTCGACATCAACTGTGTCGATACACCGGACTTGTGTCGACACACAGCAGAGCTTCAACAAAGTTAAAGAGAAGTGTTTGTGTCGACACACAGAATCAGTGTCGACACATTCAGCAGAAGGCTGTGTCGAGAAGTATTAACAACAACAAAGGAGATTTGTCGACACCACCAAGGCTTGTGTCGACACTTAGTCCACTTGTGTCGACACTTAGTCTACTTGTGTAGACACATGATGAAGTTCAGTCTTGACACTTTCAGACAGAGACAGTATTTCAAGAAGTGACTGGATGACTTGACAGCTGCCAATTCTATCCGGTCTACTGCAACTGTCAAAGCTTTCAGAAGTTTGTTAGAAACCAGATCAGCTGGTTACCATGGAGGAAGACTATATAAAGGCTTTCTTCTTCAACAAAAGATGATAACAAGGAAGATTGAAGTATATACACAGATAACTAACAACACAAAAAGGAGACCTTCGACAGAAGATCTAAGAAGTTGGAGAGAGAGAGAGCTCAATCTAAGAAGTGCAGTTGCTGAACTAGGCTGCCAAGAAAGATTCAAATTGAGATCTGAATCTCAAGTCAGAAGCTGATTGAAGATCAACTTCTCAAGAGTTCAACCCTACTGAGTTCAGATTCAAGAAGCTTTGAAGAAAGCTAAGAGAGGTTGTGTTCTGCCATCAGTTTCTTCCAAGAACTCATCAAGAAGCCATCCATCCTTTCTCTCTCTACCTGGGTGGTGGTAAAACATTTTGTTAAATCTATTTTTTGTAGGATCTATTATAGATCTGAGTTGTAAGCCTATTATATAAAGGCTGAGTGTAGGAGAATATTTTCTCTGAGTGGTAGGCCTTGTTGAAGGCTGAGGTAGGGCTATGAGCCTGAGTTGTAGGAGATTGATATCTCTGAGTGGTAGGCCTTGTGTAGGCTGAGGTAGGGCTGTGTGCCTGAGATGTAGGAGTGTGGACTCACTCTGAGTTGTAGGAGCCCTGTTGGGGTTCTGAGCTACTGTAAGATCTGAGGATCTGAGGTGAAGAGAAGAAGTTAGGCCGAATCTAGCACACTGCTAGATATGCGAAGGGGGAAAGTGGATGTACCCAGACCTTGTGGAACCACTATAAAAATCTGTGTGCAATCTGTGTTGTGATAATTCTGTGAATCTGTGCTATGTTAGCTATAGAATTATCTGTTGTTAAGTAATTAATTGAATAGATTGGCTGCCTTAAAAAGAAAAATGATTTACACCTATTCACCCCCCTCTAGGTGGTTAGGCACTAATTCTTTCAAGTGGTATCAGAGCCAGGTTCCTCAAAGAAGGACTTAACAGTCTGAGTTAGA
Organism: Platanthera guangdongensis; assembly: GCA_039583875.1. Lineage (NCBI taxonomy): Eukaryota > Viridiplantae > Streptophyta > Magnoliopsida > Asparagales > Orchidaceae > Platanthera > Platanthera guangdongensis. Next base: position 33,845,337 of record CM077154.1, read on the forward strand.
TCCTTAAGGCAGATTCAAGATCAAGAAAATTGGTTCAGCAGAAAATCATAAGGAACTAGGTTCTATGAAATTACCCATATGCAGAAAGGAGATTTTTGGCATATGGAAAGAAAGGGTCAGGCTGTTTATGGAGGCTTCTGATCCAAGGATCTACATTACAGTGAAGGAAGGTCCTTATATTCCTATGAAGATTTCAGTTCTTGATGCCAACCAAAGAATTCCCAAAGATTTTTCAGAGATGACTAAGTATGAGATCATCCCGACAACTATGGATAAAAAATCCCAGAATTTCTTAGTAAGTGCCATAGATGATGCAACTTTTCAAAATTTGATTCACTGCAAGACCTCCAAGGAAATGTGGGTTACTTTGATAGTCTACATGGAGGGTTCTGAAGAAGTCAGACAAGATAGAAAGTCTATGCTGAACCAGGAATATGAGAGTTTCAGACAGGGAAAGTCTGACAGTATAACTGAGTGTTACAAAAAGTTCTATAGAATAGTAAATGAGTTGATGTCATATGGAAGAATCTTTAGTACCTATGAACTGAATGATAAATTCCTAAGATCCTTGACAAAGGATTGGGATACTAAGATTTGTGCCATTAGGGAAGTGGCCAAACTTGTAGATATCTCACCTCCAACTTTGTTTGGAAAATTGCTGTCATATGAGATGCTGTTGATGGCTAGGAAAGAGGAAGAGAAAAGTGCAAAAGGGGATCATAAAGAAAAGTCCGTGGCCTTAAAGTTTGAAGCCACTAGGAAGAATAGGAGGATGTCTCCATCACCTCCTAAGATAGTTGCTGAAATTACTTCAGATAATTCAGACAACCAAAGTTTAGACATCAGTGACTCATATGAAGACTTTGCAACATTTACAAGATAGTTTCAGAGATTCCTGAAGAAGAAGCAGTGGAAGTCTAAGCCTTCCACATCTCAGCCTAAGGATGACTATTATCAAAAGAGGAAGTCATCCAGGAAGGACAGGAGCAGGTCTAAGCCAAGCAAATCTACAACATCAAAGATAGTTTGCTACTACTGTAATAGGCCTGGACATGTTGTGGCTGAGTGTCCAGATAAAAGAAAAGAGTCTGCTGATAAAAAGAAGATTCAACACCAAAGCAAGAAGGAGAAATCCTTTGTTGCTAAGAAGGAAAATAGCTTGACAGACTAATTATCTTCAGAGTCAGAATCTGAAGCTGAGGCATACATTGGTCTATATGCAGCAGATGAAGAAGAAGAGTTTCTACCAGTGCTGAACTCTATCTATGAACAAGAAGACCATCAGTGCAAGGGACTGATGACTGTGTCAAAAGAAGATAAGTGCCAGGATCAGCCTGATCCTAGTAAGGTACAATGTCTTTGGAGAAATTCAGATTGTAGTACTGAGTCAGAGTCAGCAACATCTGCATCAAGTGATGTGGATGGGTCTGAGTCTGAAGGTGATATTCATCAGCTGATAGATGAATATGGGGACTTGTTGCAGGCACTAATGAAAAGCAAAAACCTGGCCAAAGATCTGGCTAAGGAAATTACAGATCTTAAGATGGCTGCATCTGATTTAGAGAAGATGCTAGATCAGAAGTTAAATGAGATAGCCAGACTGAAAAACATTACTGTTATTCAGATGGGTACTATCACATTTAAGAATGATCAGATTAAAAGTCTGGAGAATAGACTTCAAAAAGAAAAGGAGATTGTGGCTAGTTTTTCTAAGCCAAAATCTGTATTACCCATAATAGATGACTTTGTGTCACAAAAGGGTAAGGCAAGAATAGGCTTTAAGAAAACAGCATGGGCTGCCAAGTCCAATAAGAAAGGCAAAGCCCCAGCACAAAATAAGAAAACTGTTGTAAACAATTCAGCTAAGGTTATACCTAAACAAAGGTATACCAAGTTTGAGTTCTGGTGTTATGGCAAGGTAGGCCACTTCGCCTTAGACTGTTGACACAATAATAGTGTCAAGGAGTATAACAGTCTGCCTGTTAGAAAAGCTGCAGGAAGATTTGTTAAAGTTCAGACTAACTTGCACCAAGGACCCAAAAGTTATTTGGGTTCTAAGGTTAAGTAATATGTATTGCAGGTGAGTCCAAGTTGTCATGCCCCTATATGGTACTTGGACAGTGGTTGTTCCAAGCATATGACTGGAACTAGGGGATTGCTGAAGGACTACTCAACTATGCTGAATGGGCCTAAAGTAATATTTGGTGGTTCGGAAAAGGGAGTCATCAAAGGATTTGGTAACATCTCTACCAACTCAATCACTATCTCTCAAGTGGCTTATGTGAAGGGTTTGATACACAACCTTTTAAGCATAAGTCAGTTGAGTGATTTAGGATATGACATTTCATTTATTAAGAATGGATGTCATATCAAAAGGTCAAGTGATCAAAAGGTCATATTGACAGGATATAGAAAAAGAAATGTATATTGTCTCAACTTTGAGTGTGAGAACAATGTTTCTCCTATTTATCTTGTAGCTGATGAGAGACCCTCTCATTGTGTTAAATGGCACAAGAGGCTGACCCATCTCAACTACAAGACTATTGGTCAACTCTTTAGCAAAGAGTTATTGAGGAATGGTCCTCAAGTTAAGTGTATAAAGGATGTGATATGCTCATCTTGTCAAAAAGGCAAGCAGACCAAATCCTCCTTTCATAACCTTGAAACCAAGGATTCAGTGAGGTGTCTATACCTCTTGCATATGGATCTATTTGGTCCTATGCCAGTTCATAGTCTAGGTAGGAAGGTCTACACCTTTGTGGTGGTAGATGACTATTCTAGATATTCATGGGTGATCTTTCTGAGACAAAAATCTGAAACCCGAAGTGTTTTATATAGTTTTGTCAAACAAATTCAGAATGAGCTGGAAAGTACTATGGTCAAAATCAGAAGTGACCATGACACTGAATTTCAATTTGAGAGTATGACAAGACTGTGTGAAGAATTTGGGATTTTTCAAGAATTTTCCTCACCTAGAACACAACAGCAAAATGGTATTGCTGAAAGGAAGAATAGAACACTAATTGAGGCTGGTCGAACTCTATTGAGTGACACTTCTCTCCCAGAATATTTCTGGGCTGAGGCAGTAAACACTGCATGTCATGTGATCAATAGGGCTACTATCACCAAAAGCCACAAAAAGACTCCCTATGAGATTATGAAGGGCAAAAAACCAAACTTATCCTATTTTAAGATCTTTGGTTGCAAGTGTTATATCCTTAACAATGACAAGTCTTATCTAACTAAGTTTGCTGCCAAATCCCAAGATGGGATATTTGTTGCATACAACAACAATAGTAAGGCTTATAGGGTCTACAACTTGATTACTCAAGTTGTAGAAGAGTCTGTACATGTTCTCTTTGATGAAACAAGACTGATTAACTGTGAGTTGCCAAGTAGTTCTTGCAGTTCAACAGGTATAAATGAGAGAATGGACAAGCTTACCATTACAGAAGATTCAACTATAAATCAGGAAGTGGAAAATGGTGGCTGCTGTCCAGGGGGAGTACAAGACTCTCCAGATGCTGATAAAAACCAAGAGGTGCAGCATAATGAAGAGACTGGAGGTGTTCAACCTAAAGATAGAATACCTCCAGCTAGTAGACACTTAAAGGATCATCCAGTAAATCAGATAATTGGTGATCCAAGACAAGAAGTACAAACAAGGAGCAGGAATCTGAATACAGTTCTTTGCTCTAGCTTCTTATCACAAGTAGAACCCAAGAAATTTGAAGAAGCTGTTCTAGACCCACATTGGATTGATGTCATGCAAGAGCAGCTGAATCAGTTCAGAAGGTGCAAGGTCTGGAAATTAGTTCCTAAACTAAAAGCACATAACATCATTGGAACAAAGTGGATCTTTAGGAACAAACTGGATGAGAATGGGATTATTGTGAACAACAAAACAAGACTTATTGCAAAAGGATGCAGGCAGGAAGAGTGTATTGACTTTGATCAAACCTTTGCCCCAGTAGCAGGACTAGAAGCAATTAGGATGTTCCTTTCTTATGCAACATATCAAGGCTTCAGGGTATTCCAAATGGATGTAAAATCAGCATTCCTAAATGGAAATCTAAAAGAAGAAGTCTATGTAGAGCAGCCCTCAGGTTTTATTGATCCTCTCAAACCTGATTATGTTTATAGACTTAGGAAAGCATTATATGGGTTAAAGCAAGCCCCAAGGGCCTGGTATGAAACCCTGTCTACTTTCCTCATTGAGAACAAATTCTCAAAGGGGAAAATAGACAAGACTCTATTCCTTAGGGAATACAAAGGAAAGATAATCCTAGTCTAAATATATGTAGATGACATAATATTTGGGTCTACTGAAAGTAACCTTTGTAGAAAGTTTGCAAAACTTATGTAAGGGAAATTTGAAATGAGCAGTATGGGAGAACTTAAGTTCTTCTTGGGTCTCCAAGTAAGACAGAATGAAGATGGCATGTCCATATCCCAGTCTAAGTTCACCCTGGAGTTAATAAAGAAGTATGGTATGGAATCTTCCACTACCATGAGAACTCCTATGGGGACAAGTGTGTCTCTAAGCAAAGATGATGTAGGGAAACCTGTAGATGAAACTTTGTATAGAGGAATAGTTGGCTCCCTCCTATATCTGACTGCTAGTAGACCAGATATCATGTATGCTACATGTGTCTGTGCTAGGTACAGATCCTGCCCTAAAGAATCTCATCTGACTGCAGTCAAAAGGATTTTGAGATATCTTAAGGGCACACCTAATCTAGGCCTTTGGTACCCTAGGAATGGAGATTTTCTACTGACAGTCTATTTAGATGCAGATTTTGCAGGTTGCAAAGAAGATAGAAAAAGTACTACATGCACCTGTCAATTTCTAGGAGGAAGATTGGTGTCTTGGAGCAGTAAAAAGCTGACTAGTGTGGCAATATCCACAACTGAGTCTGAATATGTGGCAGCAGGAAGTTGCTGTGCACAGCTGTTGTGGATTCAGCACCAGCTAGAAGACTATGGTATTCAGGTAAGTAGAACACTTTTGCTTTGTGATTCTACAAGTGCTATTTCAATTGCTAATAATCCTGTTTCACATAGTAGGACTAAGCATATAGAAATTAGGTACCATTTTCTTAGATAACATGTAGAGAAATAAGACATCTCACTAGAATTTGTCAAAATAGATTATCAAATTGCAGATATGTTTACTAAGCCTCTAGATGAAACTAAATTCAATAAGTTTAAAATTGAATTAGGAATGTTGAACGTAGATTAGTTTAACAAAATTGGCTAAGTAAAATGGTGTCGACACAAGGAGTTGTCTGTGTCGACACATAGAAGTGTTGTCGACATTCCAGAGAAATGATGTTAACACATCTAGAAAATTGGTGTCGACACTTCAGATAAGTAGTGTCGACACATCCAGGAGTGGTGTCGACACATCCAGAGATGGTGTCGACACTTAGGTTCAACATAGATTTCGTCGAGTGGAGTATCGACTAATCGTCGAGCGCAAATGTATAAGTGTCGACACATAGAAGTCAACACTTATGTCGAGACATTAGAAGTCTGTATAGACACTTTTCAACAGTGTCGACAAATTAAGAGAATTATGACGTGCCTTTTCACCTTCGTTTTTAGAAAGGTATAAATAGGACAACAACATTGTCTGTCGACACGCTCTCCATAGTTTCGAGACCAAATCTTTGTGTCGACAAATTCTCTCATCTACATTCAAGATTTCTCTCAACCCTAATGGCGCCCAAGCTTGAAGACAATGTCAATGAAGGATATGAGCCGGTACGCAACGCATTTGATGGAGCGGCATCTGAAATTAAAGCTGTAGTAACCCTAATTGCTGAGAATGGGTTGGAGTTTCTAGTTTCTGAACCAACTAAGATCTGGAAGAAAGAAACACTAGAATTCTTTAGTGTTGCTACCCTAGATCAAACTGGACTCAAGATTAGATCCACAGTCCATGGAGTAAAGGTGAAAATCACCCAAAAGAGTCTCAGGAAAGTTCTTCACCTACCAAGAACACAAGAAGAAGTAGATGTACTTGCATCTAAGCTAAGAGAAGCACTTCAATGGTGTGGACTGGATTCCACCATAAAGATTGGCTTAGCTTTGAATAGGAAGGGCATGAATATGCAAGGGAAGTTTTTGTCTGAAGTTGTAGGTAAAGTGATTCTCTGTAAGCTAGGGGGCATGATAGGATATCAGCCCATATGTTCAGTTTAATGACCAGAATTATCTATAGACTAAACACTGATTGGTCAGCTGGAATATTTGAGAAGATTAAGGAAAGTATGAAAAAGCACAATCTGGGAAGAATTGTGAGCTTGTATTTAGCTGGAACAATACCTGAAGTTATGGAACAAGCTGCTGGTTCTAAAATTAATCACATGAGAAGGATGGACATCGGGATCATCTCCAGGTGGGAGAGGGTATTAACTAAGGACATGCCCACTCCAGAGAAGGAAGCTCCACGACAGAGGAAGCAGAAGAAAACCAAAATGGTTCCTGAACCTTCTAGTAGTTTAGAGGAGCAAGCAGCTTCAAGTTCTAATGAGGAAGAGGCTGTAAATGCTGGACAATCACCAGTAATAAAAGTAAGAAATGAAGAAGCATAGAGGCAGGAGGAGCAACCATCTGCTAGCCCCATCCACCTGGATCCACTCCAAGGGGAGCCTCACCATGAGGAAGTGCCAACTCACTTGGACATTGAAATGGCTACACAAACAATCCTTGAGGTAATTCAAGAGGTGAATCAATTAATTCTTAATGATAATGACGAGACACTAACTGAATTCTTGATTGATGTTGATCAGCCAACACAACTACACAGTCAAGCTCAAGATGTAATCATGGAGGATACATCAGCAGTTGCTGATGCTCTAGAGATAAGAGAATCTCCAGTGCCTACTCAACAAGAGTTTACCTTAGAAAAGCTGTTTCCTGATTTAGTGCAAGCCAATATTGAGGGGGAGCATGCTGGTTTTGAGGGGGAAAAAACTGCTTTTGAGGGACAGCAAGTTGACCTTGAGGGGGAGCAAGTAGGGTCTTAGGGGGAGAATGCAAGGACTGAGGAGGAGCAGATAAGAACTGAGGAGAAGAAAAGGACTCAGGGGGAGTAACCTAGGACTGCACAGGTATTGCCTCCTAGTCCTATAGATAGAGTTGATATAGCTAGTTCCACAACATCTGAGGATGAAGAAACAACAAGAGCTAAGAAGAGGAAGTTAATGGTCTTTAAAAGGAGAAGCCAAAGCTACAAGAAGACACTACAAACTGTTGCTCCACCATCTGCCCTAACACCTGATTATAACTCCTTATTAATCTCACTACAAGTAAAGCTAGATGAGCAAAGGATTGCCATGGAGAAGTATATGGATGAAACTCACAAAGATCTACAACTCTCCTTGGCTACAGATATAAAATCTATAAGGTTTGGAGTTAATCAGCATAAGAAAGAAATGATTGATTGTTTCCACAAGGGTGGAAATACTGTAGTCTTTCTAGCCACATAACAAGAAAAGATCAAGACTCAAGTTGATGATATAGCTGCCAAGCAAGGCTATGTCTTAGAGAATCAAATAAGAATGAATGAAAATCTGACAGAATCACATAATGTGATTGTTACAGAACTGAAGAATGTTGCAACTGCTCAAACTGAGGAAAAGACTAATGCCATGGTAGAGTTTGATAAGCAATTACAGGAAGGTCTTGCTGCTGTTAAAATAGCTATTGAGCAATCTCAAAAGACCATTTTAGGGCAGCTCCTGAAATTAAAGGCATTCTATAAAGATGGTGTCAATTATATGGATGAACAGGTCAGATTTCACAAAAATGATCTCAGAGATCATGTTGCCAGAGAAGTCATAAAGGGGGAGAGAGTATTAGTCAAAGCTGGATCTGATCATGCTAAATGGATATCAAATAGCATCAACACCACACTTTGATATCCACCCCTTTGTGATGATGACAATGTGGCTGAATCTGGTATACACCCTGCTTATTTTGGAGGTGAACAACTTGAAGTTGCCCAAGTAATTTATCCTCCAGCCGATTTTGAGATAATACATCAAGAAGTATAGTCTATGTACAACCCACCAGAAGGTGCTCAAAATATTATTATTGAGAAAGTAGACAAGCCTGTGTCAGAGGCAGTTTTGAAAGAGCAAGAAGCTCTATTGTCTAAGAAAAGATTCAGAGAACAGGCTGAGTTAAAACCAGATTTTGAGCAGTGGAGTCCAACATCTAGGAACATTATACTGACTGCTTGGAAAGCAGTAAAGGATAAAACCCATAATAGGGGTAAATGGTACTCTGCACAGGAATAAGTATGAAGCCAGGCAAGAAGCTATAGTTCAATATAGAAGAAAGGCAAAACTAGGGAAGCTACCTCGTAATGCTCAGGAGCCTAGCAAATATTTCCCTAAGCCTTTTCATTAATTTGAAAGGCAAAAAATAAGGGCTGAAGAGCTGAAGAAGAAAGATCTATATGGCAAGAAGCCTGCTGATGATACTGATGCTCCAGTTCAAGACAATGTCCAATCAGTTAAAGGAATTGTCATCAAGGAGCCAGAGCAGCCTTAGATTAGATTTACTAGATTTTATCACATTGTAAACTTTAGTGTTTAAAATCTATGTAAAACTATTATGAAAGAATCTTTTGAAAGTTGAACAAAACATGATTAATGCTCATTCTGGTTGCATTGTTATTCTGTGATAATTTGTTATATATGTTTTGTTTTAGTAATTACCCTGTAATATAATGTTGTTATACATCATAATGTGTATTTGTTATGAATGGTGTATATCATTGACTAAGGGTTATGACTTCGCCAAATAGGGGGAGATTGTTGGGTACATTGGAAAATGTGTACCAGATTTGAAGAAGCCTCACCTTACTCAATGATATGCATCAAGGTGTATTTGATGTTGTTTTGAGTTTATATGTGCAGGTTAAGTAAATGCAGGAATGCAGAAAAATTTCTAAGTTCATGTGTCGACACCAGGAGAAACTGTGTCGACACTTATGAAGGCTTGTGTCGACACTAGAGAAAAGCTGTGTCGACACTTGGAGCTAATTGTGTCGACACTTATAAAGGCTGTGTCGATACCTGAAGAAACTAAGTCGACATACAGAGGCAGTGTCGACTCACAGAGAAGTTTAGTCGACATCAGCAGTGTCGACATGCAGAGGCAGTATCGACACACAGTGAAGTATTGTCGACATCAACTGTGTCGACACCAAGAGGCAGTGTCGATACACAGAAAAACTTAGTCGACATCAACTGTGTCGACACCAAGAGGCATTGTCGACACACAAAAGACTTTGTCGACATCAACTGTGTCGACACACCGGACTTGTGTCGACACACAACAGAGCTTCAACAAAGTTAAAGGGAAGTGTTTGTGTCGACACACAGAATCAGTGTCGACACATTTAACAGAAGGCTGTGTCGAGAAGTATTAACAACAACAAAGGAGATGTGTCGACACCACCAAGGCTTGTGTCGATACTTAGTCCACTTGTGTCAACACTTAGTCTACTTGTGTCGACACATGGTGAAGTTCAGTCTCGACACTTTCAGACAGAGACAGTATTTCAAGAAGAGACTTGATGACTTGACAACTTCCATTTCTAACCGGTCTACTACAACTGTTAAAGCTGTCAGAAGTTTGTTAGAATCCGGATCAGCCGGTTACCATGGAGGAAGACTATATAAAGGCTTTCTCCTTCAACAGAAGAGGTGATTACAAGTAAGATTGAAGTATATACATAGATAACTAACAACACAAAAAGAAGAAGAACTTTGACAGAAGATCTAAGAAGTTGGAGAGAGAGAGCTCCATCTAAGAAGTGCAGTTGCTGAACCAGGCTGCCAAGAAAGATTGAAATTGAGATCTGAATCTCAAGTCAGAAGCTGATTGAAGATCAACTTCTCAAGAGTTCAACCCTACTGAGTTCAGATTCAAGAAGCTTTGAAGAAAGCTAAGAGAGGTTTTGCTCTGCCATCAGTTTCTTCCAAGAACTGATCAAGAAGCCATCCATCCTTTCTCTCTCTACCTGGGTGGTGGTAAAACATTTTGTTAAATCTATTTTCTGTAGGATCTATTCTAGATCTGAGCTATAAGCCTATTATATAAAGGCTGAGTGTAGGAGAATATTTTCTCTGAGTGGTAGGCCTTGTTGAAGGCTGAGGTAGGGCTGTGAGCGTGAGTTGTAGGAGATTGATATCTCTGAGTTGTAGGCTTTGTGTAGGCTGAGGTAGGGCTGTGTGTCTGAGTTGTAGGAGTGTTGACTCGCTCTGAGTTGTAGGAGCCCTATTGGGGATCTGGGCTACTGTAAGATCTGAGGATCTGAGGTGAAGAGAAGAAGTTAGGCCGAATCTAGCACACTGCTAGATAGGCGAAGGGGGAAAGTGGATGTACCCAGACCTTGGGGAACCACTATAAAAATCTGTGTGCAATCTGTGTTGTGATAATTCTGTGAATCTGTGTTGTGTTAGCTATAGAATTTTCTGTTGTTAAGTAATTAATTGAATAGATTGGCTGCCTTAAAAAGAAAAAAGGAATTACACCTATTCACCCCCCTCTTGGTGGTTAGGCACTAATTCTTTCACAATGTTTTTCAGATTTACATGACCTAGTCTTTTGTTTCATAAGTCATTCTGATTACTAGTTAAGTGAAGCAAGCAGATATCAGTTTTGGCAGAAAGAAAATTTACTAAGTATATGTTGCCTTGTCTACTTCCAGTTAAAACTGTTTGGTTGTTTTTATCAATAATAGAACAAGTGGATGGGTTAAAGTATACCTGATAACCATCATCACATAACTGACTTATGAAGATGAGGTTATGCTTGAGTCCACTTACATATGTCACCTTTTTGAATGTGACAGCTCCTATTCTTACTTCTCCAAATCCTTCTGACTGACCACATTTGGAGTCACCAAAGATAACCTTTGGCCCCAGCTTGGACTTGTAGTTGGTTAAGATGTCCTTGCTGCAAGTCATGTGTTTGGAGCAGCCACTGTCCAGGTACCAAGTTTAATTTACCCCTAGACAACTCTTCACCTGCAATAGAAAACATTTAATGGTTTTTGACCCAGGTTACCTTGGGTCCTTTGTATGGCTGATAAGAAAAGCTGGAAATAATAGAGAATTCAGGTTGGGACTTATATCCTAGAGGGTGATATCTCCTAGGTGGTTTGATCCAGTCAGCTAGTGGATTAAATGGTTTCTTAGAAGTATTTAAGTTGCTGTTAGAATTGTAGTTTTGATTAAGTCTTCCCGGGCTCGACGAATTGCTGTAAGTTCGTCGACCAGAGTTCGACGAATTGGGTTGAGATCGTCGATCTCTGCCCAGAGAATGAACATATTCATTCTCTGTGCCCCACGTTCGTCGACTTCTGCTCGACGAACCATACAGATTTCATCGATCGCAGTTAGACGAATAAATATAACTATAGTTTGCATTCAGATTTCGTCGATCTGGGTTCGACGAACTGTCTCCATTTGGTCGATCTGAGCTCGATGAAAATTGCTGAACCTTGTTTTTATTAGGTGTTTTCTGGTTTTTGGTTGTCTATCCTATTATCTTAGAGATCTTTTCTACTGTTTATTTGTCATTTACTTTTTCTTTGACTTTAGCAGATATACATTTTATTGGAGTTGATAAAATGTTCTTCCTGAGAATGGGGGGCAAACCTAATGGAGCATGATAATACGTTTGTAGTCAATTTTATTAGGATATTTTCGGGGTTTTAAAGCCAATCATGTCTTGTAAAGTACTTGTTTTGATTCCCCTTTGTATATATTTTTGTCGCTAATGCATTTTTTCTGCTTTTTGCAGGTTTTCACGGCTTTCAGCTGAAGTTTGCTGTGACACGCCCCAAGGTCACGCCCTACAAGGGCGTGTACCTAGGGCGTGTACCCAGAGGAATGAAGCAATTGGTCCGAAACTGCATTCCATGGAAACTTAGTGTACACGCCCTCGGTCACGCCCGTGTCACACCCGACACGGGCGTGTACTAGAGGCGTGTCCCCAGGTTCCGAGGAATCGCCGCAGCGCGCTCGTTTTTCCCGCTCCACCGTCGCACCGAAAGTGTCACGCCCCAGGGTCACGCCTGACCCGGGCGTGACATATGGGCGTGTACTTCAGCAATTCCGCCCGTCACCTCCAGCATTCAATTTCAGCCCGAAGAAGTCACGCCGCAAAGAACACGCCCCAGGGTCACGCCCTACCAGGGCGTGACCAGTGGGCGTGTACCGCAACAACTCCGTCAGAATTCAATTCCTGCCCGAAAAAGTCGCGCCGAATGTGTCACGCCCCAGGGTCACGCCCGACCAGGGCGTGACAGGGGGGCGTGACCCGACCCGAAAAAATTCTATAAATAGAGCCCAACTCCAGGGGTTTTAGGACAACTTTCGCTTTGAGAGGGGAGGTTCTGTCCTTTGTTTTTCTGAACTTTTAAGCATGTATTTTCATTTCTAGTTCGTAGCTCTAGCTTTATGCTTTCCCTGTATTAGCTCCTAGCTTCTTTCTGTAGTATGACGCTAATGATAGTGTAGTTTCCTTTTCATGTTCTTGTAATCTCTCATTTTCAAGCTGTAGATCACTGTTTCTATAAATAAAAAGTGTTGTTTTCTTTTTCGTTCCTGCTCTGTTTTCAGTATTTTTCTTCTACTCATCCCCCTCTTCCACCTCACCATGATTAACTAATCCTCCATGTACTCGATCTTAATGATCCGAGGTTCGAGTGATTAGGTTATGATGCTTTGAATCTTACCTTTTCTTTTTAGGGTTTAGCTTTGAATTACTCTTGATTTATCACGGGTTGGAGGTATATTATCGATATATACTCTCCACCTTTGCTTTCATTCTGGGTTAGCCGAGAGGCCAAAAGTTTGAAATGAGCACTCAAGAGTAAAGGGAGTTGTTCGCACCCCTCGAGAGAGGCAGACGATCAAATCTCCCGGATTGGAGTAAAATCCATTAGAGGGGTTCACCGCGTAAAGCGAGTTTTAGGCCTCCGATTTAGGCGAAAGTCGGTCGGACCTTCCTAAACTCAGTTAGGCACGGCCTTCGAGAGAAGCGTGTCAATATTCATGGAACCTCCACGGTCAAAGACCTTTACCCTAATTAGCTTAGGTTTATTTATCGTATTTTTCTAATCACTCTTGCCGAGGTGATTTCTGATCGAGTGCATTTTCCCTTCATCGTTACTAAGCTTAAGTTAATCGCTCTCTTTATCTTTTCATACAAGTAGTTCTCTTCTTTTAGTACATTTAGCCAAGCCTTATTTTGCCGTCGATAAAATAATAGATTTCGTGTGAGTAAGCTTACTCAACTGTTCCCGGATTTCAATACGACACTTGTGTCCCCTAGCTGCATTTCGATAGGTATACTTGCCTTGATGAATTGTTAGTTTGGTATTTTCTCTTTGCAGATATCTCAGAGACAATCAAGTTTTTGGCGCCGTTGCCGGGGAAGCAACGCTTGTTGATAAATTGAAAACGCGAATATATTAATTTTATCACTTCTCTTTCTCAGCCTCCTTCTTAAAATTTTTCCGCCTACTCACTTGAGTCAAATGGCTGGATTTTGTTAAGTGTGCGTATTTTTAAATTTTTCCGCCTACTCACTTGAGTCAAATGGCTGGATTTTGTTAAGTGTGCGTATTTTTAATTTTTCCGCCTACTCACTTGAGTTAATTGGCTGGTTTTATTTCAAGCAAGTGTGCGTATTTTATTTTTCCGCCTACTCACTTGAGTTAATTGGCTGGTTTATTTCAAGCAAGTGTGCGTATTTTATTTTTCCGCCTACTCACTTGAGTTAATTGGCAGGCTTTATTTCAGTAGAGTGTGTTTACTTTCTGTCGAGTGGGTGTGTTTTAATTTTCTGACGAGTGCGTGAGTATAGCTTTTCATTTCCGCCTACTCGCACAGAGATAAGTGGCTGGATTTTAATTACCGCATTCGTAATAGAAACCCACATCACAAAATTTTCTACACCACCTAACTCTCTCGAAAAGGGCAAAGTGGCTCTAAATGCCACTATCTTGTCTAGTACCTTGCGAACCCTTCACCGGGTAGCCCTTGGGAAGTTCGGGAGTTAAAATATAAAAAAATCTATTTCAAAAAAAAAAAAAAAAACTTTTCCAACTTCATTAGCTTTTTTTTTTTTACTTTTTAGTCTTGCTTCTCCTCTCTTCTTCTAGTGTATGACCCGCGGAAGTCCGTCGGTTACTTTGGACCTGGACCACGAAATTGAGCGTACTCTTCGGAGAAGATCGCGATTTCAAGGCCCTACTACCCAAGTGCCGGTTGAGGATTCCGAGTCATTTTCTACCTTAAGAATGGCAGAACCCAACGTGGAGGAAGTCGTGCAAAGGCCTATGTCCTATTATGCACGACCAAATCTCGAGGGTACAGAAACGAGTATAGTTCGCCCTGCAATAAATAATAATAATTTTGAACTGAAGCCTAGCATAATTCAAATGGTGCAGCAGTATGTGCAATTTGACGGGCTTCAAGATGAAGACCCGAACGCACACATAGCCAGCTTTCTTGAGATTTGTGACACCTTCAAGATAAATGGTGTCACAAATGATGCTATTAGGCTAAGATTATTTCCTTTCTCTCTTAGAATTAAGGCTAAGCAGTGGCTGAACACCCTTCCTAAAAATAGCATAACTACTTGGACGCAATTAACTGAAAAATTTTTGGCCAAGTATTTTCCGCCTGCTAAAACAGCTAAACTTAGGAATGACATTTCTGCCTTTGGACAGATAGACTCTGAGACCCTTTATGAAACCTGGGAAAGATTTAAAGAATTATTAAGACGATGCCCACATCACGCTCTGCCTGTATGGTTGCAGGTGCAGACGTTTTATAATGGGCTAAATCAAAGCACGAAGCAAATGATAGACGCAGCTTCTGGCGGTACTTTAAACCATAAGACCCCGGAAGCAGCTCTTGAGCTGTTTGAAGACATGGCCATGAACACTTACCAGTGGAATGTGCCTAGGTCCCGCCCAAACAAACCTGCAGGTCTCTTTGAAGTGGACAACGTCTCACAACTCGCACTGCAAGTTGAAATATTAAGCAAAAAAATTACGGAGATGACTGCTGCCTCCGCCCCTCAGGTATGGGAATCTGCAACTCCTCCCGCCGAACATTTGGATTATGTAAATAATATGCCTAGAACTGCTTTTAATAATTTTTCTGCTGCGAATTATCATCCTCCTGGTTTTAATTTTCCGAATAGTTATAATCCTGCGTTAAGAAATCATCCGAATTTTTCGTGGAGCAATCCATCGAATGCTGTGCGCCCGCCACCGCAAAGTGATTTTTCTGCTCCACCACCACCTCCTCAAAGTTTTCCAAAACCTCCAAATTTGGAGGAAGTGTTTTCAAAATACATGAATGCTAATGACGCTACGATTAGGACCTTAACCGGAAGTATTAAAAACTTAGAAAATCAGGTAGGACAGCTCGCTAAAATGATTTCTGAGCGACCCGTAGGGTCTCTTCCTTCCAATACCGAGCCCAACCCGAGAGAGCAAGCGAAAGCTATAACTCTTCGGAGTGGGAAGAAAGTTCCTGGTATGGTAAGTGAAGAACCCGAGGCAAGCTCCGCTCCCGTTTTTGAAAATCAAAGCTCCGTTCCCCTTTTAAAAATTCCATCCTCTGCCGAAGACATTATCACCCCTATCGTAGAAAAAGAATTCACTCCACCACCCACCTTTAAAAATAATCCATCCCCGCCATACCCTTCCGAACTTAATAAACAACGACAGGACGATCAATACACCCGTTTTTTGGAAATGTTTAAACAAATCCACGTAAATCTGTCTTTCCACGAAGCCATATCCCAGATGCCGAAGTACGCAAAATACCTTAAGGACCTCCTAACTAACAAGAAGAAGTTAGAGAACCTTTCTCATGTCACGTTAAATGCCGCGTGCTCGGCGGTTTTGACAAACGGATTACCGAAAAAAATCAGTGACCCGGGTAGTTTCTCTATCCCGTGTGTCTTTGGTGATCTCTTTGTCAAACACGCTTTAGCCGACTTAGGTGCGAGTATTAATCTTATGCCCCTCTCGTTGTTTAAAAAGTTAGGAATTGGTAGTCTCAACCCCACACGAATGAGTATCCAGCTAGCCGACAGGTCAGTCAAATACCCGTTAGGAATAGTGGAGGACGTCCTAGTCAAAGTTGACAAGTTCATCTTCCCGGTGGACTTTGTCATTTTAGACATTGAAGAAGACGTCGAGGTTCCCTTGATCCTTGGCCGACCCTTCCTTGCCACCTCCCGAGCTATCATTGACGTAAGCAATGGTAAGCTCTTCCTTCGAGTGGGCGACGATGAGGTAACTTTCTCCATCACCCCCTCGATGAAGAACACACTAGCTAATGATGACTCCTGTTTTTTCATGGATACCGTAAGTGAAGAATCCTTCTCTCACACCTCTGCTTTTGAAGAAGAATTTTCCAATTTTTGTTCCTCTCCTCCTCCTCCAACTGAATCTCTACACCTACGTGAAGAATCCTCCACCCGCCTTTCTGATTTTGAAAAAGAATTCTTTGATTTCTGTTCCTCTTCTACTTTTCCAAATGAATCGCTGCACGAAGTCGCCATGGCCGCTAGCAACACCCCTTTTAATTTTACTTATAAAAAAGTGTACGAGGACATAGTTTTTGAAAAAGAACAAATTTCCAAAACCTCGTATGATGACCCCCCTACCTTGGAACTGAAAGAACTACCAGAGCACCTTCAATACGCTTTCTTAGAAAAGGACTCTAAGCTGCCTGTCATAATTTCGGCCTACCTCACGGATGCACAAAAAAATAAACTTCTTTCAATTTTACAAAAGCATCGCCAAGCTATTGCTTGGCAGATATCTGATATCAAGGGCATAAGCCCATCTTTCTGCACTCATAAAATCTTAATGGAAGATAATTCTCGTAACTCTATACAACCTCAGCGCCGTATAAACCCAAACATGAAAGACGTAGTTAAGGGCGAGGTTATGAAATTGTTAGACGCAGGAATTATCTATCCTATATCCGACAGTAAGTGGGTTAGCCCAGTGCAGGTAGTACCAAAGAAGGGAGGGATAACGGTCGTAAGTAATGAAAATAATGAATTAATCCCGACTCGGACGGTGACCGGATGGCGAATGTGTATAGATTACCGTAAGTTGAATGACACCACCCGCAAGGATCACTTCCCCATGCCGTTCATTGATCAAATTTTAGAACGACTTTCCGGACATAGCTTTTATTGTTTTCTCGATGGCCTCTCGGGGTATCTTCAAATCCCCATCTCCCCCGAGGACCAGGAGAAAACTACGTTTACTTGTCCCTTCGGCACCTTCGCCTACCGAAGAATGCCGTTTGGATTGTGCAATGCGCCAGCTACATTCCAACGATGTATGCTCGCCATCTTTGACAAGTACGTAGAAAGCATTATGGAAGTCTTCATGGATGATTTCTCCGTCTTCGGGAATTCCTTCGATAGTTGCTTAGAGAACCTCGAAAAGGTCTTAGAGCGATGCGAAGAAACTAACCTCGCCTTAAATTGGGAAAAGTGTCATTTTATGGTAAGGGAAGGGTTAGTTTTGGGACATAAAATTTCTGAAAGGGGTATTGAAGTAGACGTTGCGAAAATAGAAGTTATCGAGAAACTGCCGCCACCTACGAACATAAAAGCCATAAGAAGTTTCCTGGGTCATGCGGGTTTCTACCGCCGCTTCATAAAGGACTTTTCCAAAATCACCAAGCCTCTTACCCATCTCTTAGAAAAAGACGCCCCATTCATCTTTGATGACCTCTGTCTAACTGCCTTCAATTTAATAAAAGAAAAATTAGTTAATGCGCCAATCATGATAGCTCCAGTGTGGGATCTTCCATTTGAAATAATGTGTGATGCGAGTAGTTATGCGGTGGGAGCCGTACTAGGTCAACGTATTTCCAAAAACTTCCACCCCATTTATTACGCTAGTAAAACACTCACATCTGCACAGGAAAATTACACCACAACCGAGAAGGAGCTCTTAGCGGTAGTATTCGCATTTGACAAATTTCGCCCTTATATTACTCTTTCGAAAATCATTGTTTTTACGGACCACTCGGCCCTCAAATATCTTCTCTCTAAAACGGATGTCAAGCCTCGCTTGATTCGCTGGGTCTTACTCCTCCAGGAGTTTGACTTAGAGATCCGTGATAAGCGAGGTGCCGAGAACTTGGCCGCCGACCACCTTTCGCGCCTAGACAACCCGTTTATAGAACAATTAGATGAAAATTCTTTTCATTACTATTTCCCTGATGAGAAGCTTTTCGTAATTAACACATCTACTTCTCCTTGGTTTGCCCGCATCGCCAACTATCTAGTGGCTCGTGTGCTCCCAAAAGAGTTCTCGTCTCAGCAAAAGAAGAAATTCTTTTCTGAATTGAAGAACTACTTTTGGGAGGACCCGCATCTTTTTAAAGTCTGTGCAGACCAAGTGATCAGGAGGTGTGTTTCCTTTAATGAAGGATTAGATATTATTAAACATTTGCATGAAGGACCGACAGGTGGGCACTATCAAGCTGCTCGCACCGCTCACAAAGTGTTAAGCGCGGGTTTTTACTGGCCCAGCCTGTTTAAAGACGCGCATGCCTTTGTGAGTAGGTGTGATAGTTGCCAACGGTCGGGGAATATTTCGAATAAAAATGAAATGCCACAAAATTATTTCCTAGAGTGCGAAGTTTTCGACCTCTGGGGGATTGATTTTGTCGGCCCTTTTCCTTCTAGCTTCGGGAATAAGTATATTTTAGTTGCCGTTGATTATGTTTCACGTTGGGCCGAAGCCCAAGCTCTTCCTACGAATGATGCCCGAGTCGTAGTTAATTTCCTCAAAAAATTATTTTCTCGATTCGGTACGCCGCGCGCTATCGTTAGTGATAGGGGTTCCCATTTCTGTAACGCACAATTTTCAAAAATCCTAACTAAATATGGCGTTACTCATAAGCTTTCCACTGCCTACCACCCCCAAACTAACGGACAAGTCGAAGTAGTGAATAGAGAAATAAAAAGAATTTTAGAAAAGACTGTTTCCACATCTAGAAAAGACTGGTCAGCCAAATTAGACGATGCTCTATGGGCCTACCGAACAGCGTACAAAACCGCCCTCGGATGTACGCCATATCGGTTGGTTTATGGAAAATCGTGTCATTTACCCGTAGAGTTAGAGCACCGCGCCTTTTGGGCCTTACGATTTTTAAACTTCGATCCCCACTCTGTCGGCGATTTTAGAAAATTTCAACTTAACGAACTCGACGAGTGGCGCTCTTACGCATATGAAAATAACCGACTTTATAAAGAGCGGACAAAGCGTTTACACGATCGACATCTTAGGCACCCAAAAATCTTTAAGCCGGGCGACCAAGTGCTTCTTTATAATTCTCGTTTACGTTTATTCCCGGGTAAATTAAAATCACGTTGGTCTGGGCCTTTTACTGTTTTAGAAGTCTTTTCTTATGGTACTGTTTTAATTTCTCACCCTGATAAGGGTACTTTCAAAGTGAATGGTCAGCGTCTTAAACTGTATCTCTGTGATGATGTCAGTCTAAACCCTGTTAACTCTATCTTTCCGGTCCTAACATTTGATTAATCTGAACTTTATTTTCCTCACAAACTTTGACATTTATTCGAACTTTATTTTTAAAACAATATTTGGGACATTATTATTTTGATGCGTCGAGCTCAAACGACGCTTTAAACAAAGGGCGCTCTTGGGAGGCAACCCAAGTTATCTTTTTCTGTTTTCTTTATTTTACACTTTTTGCCCCGAATGGCTCCGGCAAGCTGAAACTTCTGCGATCGCCTGCTCCAACGGTTCTGCTTCCATGCCAAAGTCCGCCGGACGACGTTTCATGAAGATCCACAGCACAAGCATGGAGGAGCGGCATCACTCAACTTGCCCTGCAAAATAAAACCGGGGAAGTACCTGCTTTTCAATTCTGTCTTTTATTTCTGTACTTTACTTTTCTCTCGTTCTCCGACCTCCTTCTCCATTGCGGACAATGTAGATTTTAAGCTTGGGGGAGGACTTCCTCCTTCTTTTTGTTTTCTTTTTGTTTTGTAAATATCCCAAAAAAAAAAAATCCAAAATTTCAAAAAAATTTCATAAAACTCTTATATATATATAGCTGCATTTTGGTATTTCAATAAGTACCCCATGTTTATGTTTTGTTTTTCTCAAACTTCTTTATAAACAACGTAGTTAATTATAATTTTTCTAATCATTCTTTTTAATCATATTTCACAAGTAAAATGTTGGCCATGCTGTGTTTCTAATTCACGGTAGCATGTTAAGGTAAAATATTTCTCTAAACCGTGCATTTCTATTATGGTTTTTCGTTCTTTATTTTCTTACTTTCTCTAAAAATTTATCATCCACTATTTTCCTTTTCGTCTTTAGATGATTTTTGTAAGAACATATTTTGAATAACGTAGTAGATATGAACGATCCAAGTGACATATTATTTTTATTTTCAAGATAATTTCATCAATCTTCTTTTATTATCTCGAACTTGCTTTTTGAAATTTATCGACTCTATGTTTTAAATAAATTTAAAAAAAAATGCGTGAAAATGATTTAGGCCATTTTTGTTTACGTTTGAGCTTTCTTGCCAACCTAAACTCTTTTACCACTAGTTAGCCGCTTTTGAGCCTTTTTTCCAAATTCATTTGATAAACTCCACACACCATTTCATTTTCACCAAAGCCCAAATTCCTACCTATCTAATCACGCTAATTTTGTTTGATAGTAAATTTTGTCTTATCTGTGGAGATATTGTTGAAAAAGGTGTACTCAAAAGCAATAAATTGAAAAAGAAGAAGAAAACAAAAATGAATAAAAAAAAAAGAATAATAATAAAAAAAGAGATAAAAAAAAATCATAAAGAGAAAAAAAATAAATTTATTTATACATATTTTGTTTAAAATAAATTTATTTTTTTTGAAACTCATTGTTTTGGTTTAGTGTGATTTTTAAGCCTCCATGTTTATATTTGAATTCCACTCCTATTCATATTCCTAAACCAAACGTTTCGGTCCTATTAAGTCCTTTTGATTCACGCTCTTTTTTTTAATTTTATTTAACAACTAAGAAAAGAAGAAAAGTAAATCAGTTTTAGTTTTGGATTTAAACTTAGATTTTTGTTATTTAATTGATATAATTATAATGCATTGCTTGGATCTAGTAATAACTCAATACGTTCTTTTCATTTTCATTACCTTGCTCAAATCTATTTAAAGAATTTCGTCAAAATTCTGGATGATTTATTTTTATTAAGTAAAGTTTATAAAAGTTAAACCATACCTAAATAATTGTTTTAGATTTACGTTTTACATTCTCCCTACCTAGAATTTCGCATAGTACATGTGTGAGTATGATTAAAACTTTTTGAATTAGTCACTCTTATGATTAGCTAGTCTTTATATCTTTGCTTGGGGACAAGCAAAACTTAAGCTTGGGGGAATTTGATAATACGTTTGTAGTCAATTTTATTAGGATATTTTCGGGGTTTTAAAGCCAATCATGTCTTGTAAAGTACTTGTTTTGATTCCCCTTTGTATATATTTTTGTCGCTAATGCATTTTTTCTGCTTTTTGCAGGTTTTCACGGCTTTCAGCCGAAGTTTGCTGTGACACGCCCCAAGGTCACGCCCTACCAGGGCGTGTACCTAGGGCGTGTACCCAGAGGAATGAAGCAATTGGTCCGAAACTGCATTCCATGGAAACTTAGTGTACACGCCCTCGGTCACGCCCGTGTCACACCCGACACGGGCGTGTACTAGAGGCGTGTCCCCAGGTTCCGAGGAATCGCCGCAGCGCGCTCGTTTTTCCCGCTCCACCGTCGCACCGAAAGTGTCACGCCCCAGGGTCACGCCTGACCCGGGCGTGACATATGGGCGTGTACTTCAGCAATTCCGCCCGTCACCTCCAGCATTCAATTTCAGCCCGAAGAAGTCACGCCGCAAAGAACACGCCCCAGGGTCACGCCCTACCAGGGCGTGACCAGTGGGCGTGTACCGCAACAACTCCGTCAGAATTCAATTCCTGCCCGAAAAAGTCGCGCCGAATGTGTCACGCCCCAGGGTCACGCCCGACCAGGGCGTGACAGGGGGGCGTGACCCGACCCGAAAAAATTCTATAAATAGAGCCCAACTCCAGGGGTTTTAGGACAACTTTCGCTTTGAGAGGGGAGGTTCTGTCCTTTGTTTTTCTGAACTTTTAAGCATGTATTTTCATTTCTAGTTCGTAGCTCTAGCTTTATGCTTTCCCTGTATTAGCTCCTAGCTTCTTTCTGTAGTATGACGCTAATGATAGTGTAGTTTCCTTTTCATGTTCTTGTAATCTCTCATTTTCAAGCTGTAGATCACTGTTTCTATAAATAAAAAGTGTTGTTTTCTTTTTCGTTCCTGCTCTGTTTTCAGTATTTTTCTTCTACTCATCCCCCTCTTCCACCTCACCATGATTAACTAATCCTCCATGTACTCGATCTTAATGATCCGAGGTTCGAGTGATTAGGTTATGATGCTTTGAATCTTACCTTTTCTTTTTAGGGTTTAGCTTTGAATTACTCTTGATTTATCACGGGTTGGAGGTATATTATCGATATATACTCTCCACCTTTGCTTTCATTCTGGGTTAGCCGAGAGGCCAAAAGTTTGAAATGAGCACTCAAGAGTAAAGGGAGTTGTTCGCACCCCTCGAGAGAGGCAGACGATCAAATCTCCCGGATTGGAGTAAAATCCATTAGAGGGGTTCACCGCGTAAAGCGAGTTTTAGGCCTCCGATTTAGGCGAAAGTCGGTCGGACCTTCCTAAACTCAGTTAGGCACGGCCTTCGAGAGAAGCGTGTCAATATTCATGGAACCTCCACGGTCAAAGACCTTTACCCTAATTAGCTTAGGTTTATTTATCGTATTTTTCTAATCACTCTTGCCGAGGTGATTTCTGATCGAGTGCATTTTCCCTTCATCGTTACTAAGCTTAAGTTAATCGCTCTCTTTATCTTTTCATACAAGTAGTTCTCTTCTTTTAGTACATTTAGCCAAGCCTTATTTTGCCGTCGATAAAATAATAGATTTCGTGTGAGTAAGCTTACTCAACTGTTCCCGGATTTCAATACGACACTTGTGTCCCCTAGCTGCATTTCGATAGGTATACTTGCCTTGATGAATTGTTAGTTTGGTATTTTCTCTTTGCAGATATCTCAGAGACAATCAGAGCACCCAAGCCTTGCTTACCATTAAGTCTGGCATTAACAATACTTATGATATCCATCCGCTTGAGGCTTCTCCCATTGAGAGTTTCCTCAAGTTGTTTGGCCTCACAAAGCTCAGTTTTTAGTGAGATTATCTTTTCATTTGCTAAGGTTAGTTCATCTTTTAACCTAATGTTTTCAGATTGAACATCCTCTAGGTTTCCTAATTTTTCTCTAAGAATTTTAATTTCTTTTTCAGAGCTAATAAAATCTATGCACATTAATTTGAAATCAGATTTGAATGTTTCAGAGCTGTAGTCAAAAGAGGACATTACCTGATCTGCCTCTGATTCAAACACTACTTCATCTTCAGATTCTCTTTCTTCTGAGTGACTTCTGGAGGTATCAATTACCATGAGGCAAACCTCCTTTGCTCTTTCTTCTTCCTCATCTTCACTGGAGCTTGAAGATGTTGACTCATCTTCTATCTCACTCTAGGTCTCAGCCACAAAGCCCTTTTCCTTCTTCTTGTGCTTGCTGGAAGAGGGTTTGCTGGTGTGCTGTCTTCTAGTTTCCTTCTCTCTTCTCTTCTCTTTCTTTTGGTTTTCTGGACATTCAGAGAGGAAATTGCCAGTCTTTCTGCATCCATAGCACACAACTTCTTTGGTTGGTGTCTTGTCATATTTTGGCTTGTCATCTTTTCTTGCCGACTTTCTCTTGAAATTCTTTCTGGCCATCTTGAAGAATCTCTTACCAAAGAGACTCATAAGCTCTTCATTTGATGTTGCAGTCTCTGTCTCTTCAGTGGCTTTGAAAACAATGCTTTGTTCTCTTCTGGCTACTGGAGGTGTTCTTTGTTCAGCTGCCTCCCTGGTTTTAATCAGCTGCTGATATGACTTCAGTTTACCTAATAAAGATTCAGTTGAAATCTCATTCAGGCATCTAGCCTCCTTGATGGGCCATATTCTTGTATCCAATGATCTTGGGAAGCACATCAGGATCTTGTCATTCACTTCAGTAAGAGTGATGTTCTTATCCAAGGTTTCTAGCTCATTGATAATTGAGCTTAACCTATTTTACATATCAGAAACTGTCTCAGCTTCCTCTTTCTTAAATTTCTCATATAGGGATATGAGATTTGATCTCCTATCCTTTCTCTCATCTACTGATCCATC
The DNA here is from genome assembly GCA_039583875.1 of Platanthera guangdongensis. Lineage (NCBI taxonomy): Eukaryota > Viridiplantae > Streptophyta > Magnoliopsida > Asparagales > Orchidaceae > Platanthera > Platanthera guangdongensis. The sequence continues at coordinate 33,869,750 of CM077154.1, forward strand.
CACCATTTGGTTTAGAGAATCCCAAATGGCTTTTGCTAAGGTGCACTCAGCAACCTTCTAGAAAATATCATCTGACATAGTTTGTGCCAGGATATTCATAGCTTTAGCATCTGCAATTTTTGCTTTCTTCTGGGCTTCAGTACACTTAGGTGATGGAACTGTATTGTTGCTGGTAGATGTTGTAGATGTAGATGCCTGTGGGGGACCTATCAAAACTGAATTATAGATGTCTTCATCAATGGAATTCATGTATAACCTAATTATTACCTTCTAGATGGCAAACCTATTAAGGTTGCAAACTGGAGGTCTAGTGCTTGCATAATTCTTGTTCTGTGTCATGCTGTGTTTATAATTTAAATGAGAATAAAGTGATGTGTAGATCTAACAAAAGGATCTTTTGGTTCAAGATTTAACTTGTACAACCAAAGGAACCTGCACTGATACCAATTGAAAGTGAGAGTTAGATCTGAAATACTCTAGGGGGGTGAATAGAGTATGCTTAAAAAATTATTAAGAGCTATTACAGCTTTTGATGTAAGTTAAAAGTGCATAATTAATAAACTATCAAGCAATAAACCTAAAGCATAAGCACAGCAAGAACACAAGAAAATGAGGCAACCAGACGACACAAGAATTTTATAGTGGTTCCCCAATCTGGGTACATCCACTCTTCTACCACCCTTGGTAGGAATCCACTCAGGTTTTTCATCAGGTGCCTGACACCAATGAGCTTTTGATCAGGTGCTCAAAAACCAATCCAACTCTTTTGATCAGGAGACTTGCAACCAAGGAATCACTTTTGAAGGGAGATGACAACCCTTTACAGAGGTGGGGGTGAGAGATGATTTTGTCTTCTCTATCTCAATATACAACTGAGAAGACCGTGGATTGATTATAGCTTAAGGCTCCCCCTGAGATGTAGAATGGATCAGGGAAAACTAAGAGCCAAGCTTCAGGGTGATAGGTCTTCAACTGAATCCTTGACCAGCAAAAGTCTTCTGGAACTTCTTTGACAGATTGAACTGAAGTTGTTCTTTTGAAGTGTCCTGGAGTACTTGAAGAAAGAAGACTCTTGATATAGTTATTGTTGTTCTTCTTCTTCAAGTGCTGATGAGCTTCTGGTCAAGAACTACTGTGTACCAGAAAATGCTTCTTCTGTGACAGAGCAGATTATCCAAGATTGAATGTTTGTCTGTAATCTCTATGTGCTTCTCAGTAAGTTGTGCTCTGTGTGAAGCTTTTCTCAATGATGCTTGATTCTCTCTTTCTTTTTGGTCTGTATATCTATCTGTGCGTTATTCTCTTCTTCTCTATTCTTCAAAAATTTGAATGCATCTGTAATTAATGCTGACAGCCTTGAGAATAATCGGCATTGATTTATTTCCCCAACTGTCCCGTGGAAAAACGGCAAGCAATAGTCCTGGAGAAGACCATAATTAATGCTCCTTCTAACGGTCATAATCAGAGAATGTTAGAGCATTAATTACTTAGGAATTATCGCACTAGAGTGGGGACAGAAGGCCAGAAATTACTAAGTCTGGAGTCGTCAAACAGTTGGCAGAATTCGTCGAAATGAGTCCACAGTTTGTCGAGCTGTGATGTTGTATTCGTCGACCAGATGGCTTCTGTTTGTCGAGCTGAGTTCCATGATCGTCGAGCTGGAAACTGAACTGCTGTATCTTTTCATCTTTGCCTATTCGTCGAGCTGGTAAATGTGTTCGTCGACTAGAGTTCAACAATTATTCTGGAGTTGTCAAATATCCTGTGTTAGCACAATTACTCCTGTGTGTCAACACAAGTCTTTCCACAATGTCGACTGATGATCTGGATGTCAACACAAATTCTTCTAGTGTCGACTTAGTTGATGTCGACATATACTCTGAGTGTCGACATAAGTCTTGTGGTTCCAGAATTCGTCGGGCAGAGAATTGAGTTCGTCGACCTGAGACTAGAGAACATAGTCTCGACAGAATGCTGTAGTAGTCCAAAGGTTCGTCGACCAAAGAATGGTGTTCGTCGAGCTAAGACTGGAGAACCTTGAATTCGTCGAGCTCAAAATGATTCTGGACTTAGAGAAAAAATTGATGAACCTCTGGCAATAGAGTTGAAGTGGAATTTCAGAGATCGTCAAGCAAAGAATGAAGTTCATCGACCTGAGAACTAGGTTCGTCGACCTGAGTCTAGAGAACAGTCTGGACTTAGAATTCTGAAGGTAGAATCCAAGGATCGTCGACCTGTGACTGAAGTTCGTCGAGCTCAGCTCAGAGAAAATATCTCTAAGATCGTCGAGCTGAGAACGACTATTGTCGACCTGAGTTCGACGAACGTCAAACTCATTTTACTTAGTCTCTTGAGAAATCTCTGAATCTTTAGGAAAACTCTATGTCTTGAGTCTCTGGTATTCTGATGATGGCTTGTCCATGTGATGTTGTTACTGAGGACTTGGCCTAGACTCTAGGACATAACTTTGACCCTGGCAATACATGTTGGGTCATATCATCCTAAGTTAGTGAACCTAGCCCAAATAAAACTAGGGATCCAACACTTAGGAAGAACACCCAGACAAATCTGGAAAAGTCATCAACAACCACAAGGGTGTAGGCTTTCCTACCTAGACTTTAAATTGGTATAGGACCAAATAGATCCATATGCAGGAGGTATAAGCACCTCACTGCATCCTTGGAGCCAATGCTCTTGAAGGAGGTCTTAGTCTGTTTGCCCTTTTGGCATGTAGAGCAGATATCCTCCTTAGTGCATAAGGACTTAGGCCCCCTAACCAGCTCTTTGCTGAATAGCTTGCCTATGGTCCTATAATTTAGATGGGCTAGCCTCTTGTGCTACATGACATAGGAAGAGGATTTCTCATCTGCAACTAAGCATATAGGAGAGTATTTGCTAGAGCATAAAAAATCTAAACAATATACATTTCCACTCCTAGTGCCTGTTAAGATGACCTCTTGGTCACTTAACCTCATAAATTGGCGCTCATCCTTATGGAATACTATGTCATAGCCTCGTTCATAGAGTTGGCTAATGCTTATCAGGTTGTGTTGCAACCCTTCCACATAGGCTACTCTAGTGATAGTGACTCTGCCATTAGAGATCTTACCATAATCTCCAGTCATCACTTTTTCTGGCCACCAAAGATGATGACCTTTGGTCTATTCTTTACAGGAACATACTCCTTCAGCATGCTCCTTGTTCCAGTCATGTGCCTGGAACATCCACTGTCCAAGTACCATATAGGGGTTTGGGTACTTGGACCAACCTGCAAAACACAAATCAGTTAACCTTAGGATCCCAATTTTTATTGGGTCCTTGGTGCATGTTAGGCTGAAAATGATTATGCCTCATGCATCTTTTCTGACAGGCAAGCTGACATTTGCTCTCTGCACACTATGATTGTACAAACAATCAACAGCAAAGTGGCCTACATTGCCACAACAACAACACTCATGAATGTTGTACCTACTTTTTGGAGCTTGTCTAGTGGCCGTGTTACCAGTAGCTCTGGCTCTAGAAGGAGTAACAGCAGTCCTGTTCCATGACTTCCCAGGCCCAGTCTGACAAGTAGTGGGTTTGGCAGTAGAAGTGCTTGGGATATCTTGAGCCCTTCTAACAACAGCTTTCTTTTCAAAAGGCATAGTCTTGATGGACTAAAAGATGCCTAGGTCAGGTCTACTGACAGCCTTTCCCTTGTCTCAGAGTGGGCTGGAGGAATTTTAGAATAGGCAGCAGCTTTACCCTTGACTGAAGGGGCTGTTGCGCCAAACACAAATGGTCTAGGATGGGCCATTTGTATTTTCTCATAGGCACTAGCACCTTTGCTGTAAAATCTGCCATTTTGTGGATCATCTTTGTTCACACAAGATGGTTTAGCATGATTCCAGTGACCATAAAGACTCTCATGGTCATGTTTGTTAGAGGGAAACTGAACTCTATTAAACTTGACAGGAGCCTTAGAGGCTAGTGGCTCCACTTGAGCTTTACCCTTTCTCTTAGGTTTAGCAGCTCTTGTCCATCCCTTGAATCCCAACCCTTTCTTTCCCTTTTGGAGGGAGAATGAGTCTATCAAGGGCAACACTATGCTAGGCTTGGAGTAGCTAGCCACTACTTCCCTCTCCTTTTGGAGCATACCTTCAAGATTCCTGATATGGTTGTTCTTGAAGGTTATGATGCTCATCTGAAGAATTGTTACATTCTTCAGTTTGCTGACTTCTTCAGTCTTCTGATCCAGCAATTTTGCTGAATCTAAAGCAGAAAGCTTCAAGGAGGCAATATCCTGAGCCAGCTATTTGGCCAGGAGCTTGCTCTTCTTAAAAGCCTGCAAAAGAGCACCATAGTTATCAATCAATTGATTGATATCTCCCTCAGATCCTGTGCCATCATCATCACTTGATGCAGAGGCATAGGAATTTGGAATAGATTCATAATCTGAACATGCAGAGTTAGTGACAGAATTACCTTGCTTGGACCAGGCTGATCCTGGCTGATTTCTTCATCTGACCTGGCCATCAGCCTAAGACAGCAACTGCCTTCTTCAGAGTCCACCTCCGAATCACCATCTGATTGTGATAGAGGGGCCCTGTCTTCAATCCGGATAGCAGGATGCACCTCCACAACATCTTCTTTTAAAGCATCCAGCCTCTTGATGCAGTTTACTTCAATAACTCCCTCTTTAGTGGAGTATAGCCCAATGTAGGCTTCTTCTTCTTCTTCTTCTGACTCAGATGAGGAGGAGTCAGTCAAGCTCTTTTCTTTTTTGGCCATGAGGGATTTCTCCTTCTTGCCTTTTCTTTGGTGATCCTTTTTCTCCCCATGTTCCTTCCTTTTGACTGGGCAGTCTGCTATCACATGCTCAGGATTTCTACAATGATAGCAAGTCATATTAGAGGAAACATGTTTTTCAGTTTTAGACACATACCTGTCCTCCTTAGAGGATTTTCTTCTGCCCTTATTATAGTAATCCTTATGATGTGAGTAGGAGGAAGGCCTTCCTCTACAATTCTTCTTCTTCCGGAACTTTTGGAATTGCCTGGTGAAGGCAGGAATGTCTTCATCAGACCATTGGCAGTCTGATGTGCTTTCCTCTGACTTTCTAGACTCAGTTTCAGCATCTCTCCTGGGTGGAGAGGGAGACTTCCTTCTGGATTTGCTGGACCCTTCTGCTTTGAAACCCACAGACTTGTCCCTTGTCTGAGGCTTGTTATTGTTCTCCTCATCTTTCCTGGCAGCCAGCTGCATTTCATATGAAAGCAACTTTCAAAAGAGGGTGCGAGGAACTGTTTCACCCAGCATAGCCACTTTTCTTATGGCACAGATCTTTGTGTCCCATTCTCTTTAGAGAGATCTAAGGAACTTATCATTGAGTTCATAGTTGATAAAAACTCTTCCATTGGTCTTCAGCTCATTGACAATCCTGAAGAACTTCTCATAACAGATGGTTATGTTGCCCCCCTTGGATTGCCTGAAAGCCTCATACACTTGGTTGAGCATGGACTTCTTGTCTTCTCTGACATCATCTGTCCCCTCCATGTAGATTACCAAGGATTCTCACATTTCCTTTGCTGCTTGGTAATGGATCAGATTCTGGAGTGTAGAATCATCAACAACACTCATAATGATGTTCTTTGCCCTCTTGTCTATTGAGGCCAGGGCCAACTCATCCTTGGTCATTTCATCATAGGTCGTGGGAGTCCTGATATTGGCATCAAGTACATAGACCTCTATTAGGATGAAAGGTCCTTTTGCAACTTTGATGTACATTCTAGGGTCTGCAGCTTCCATGAATTGCCTCACCCTAGCTTTCCAAATCCCAAAATCTTCCTTCCTAAAAATTGGAAGTCTTACTGCACTCAGCTCCCTATTGGTCATTCCTGAACCCATGGAGACAGACTTCTTGCTATCCTTGGAGATCTACTCAAAATGTTAAGCCTTTAAAGAGAAACCTCCCTCTAATACCACTTGTAAGTCTTGTTTTCAAGGCTAGCTTTACACCTAGAGGGGGGGGGGGGGGAGGTGGGTGAATAGGTTTTTGTTTCTCTTAAGTTTTCTAATTTGTTTTCAGATTTCTATGTCTGTCGATTAAATTGGTTTTTTTCAGCTTTCAAGATCAATCACAGACGACACAGCAATTTATAGTGGTTCCCCAATCATATGTACATCCACTATCTCTCTGCGCCTATCTAACAGTGTGTTAGATTCGGCTCTCTCACCAGAACTTAGGTAACAAATGGCTTACAAAACCGATCCCGCAGGACCAAAAACAGGTCACAAAGACCAACTACTCAGGCACTAAGCCAACCCAGGTCATAAAGACCTTTCATGATGCAGGCTTGCACGTTGACACCGAATATATCTTCGACGAACACATTTGCCTCTCTAATGATCCAATCCTACACGCGCACAATTGTTCTATGTGACATCACGTTAATTAATTCTATCAATTATATGCTAACATATGGGTAGGAAAACCGCTTAGGATCGAACAATGGCTATAGGCCAATATTATTTTCGGCTAAAAGGACCCACCCGGTCAGAACAAGCGGTGTTGTACCAAAAACGATCTACCAAATAAATACGATTTGGAAAAGGTAGATCTCTCCCAACAAAATAAAACTAAGGTTCGCCAAGCCTTTTCGAAAATAAAATCAATCAAGATAAACACAAACCAATCGAAAGAAAACCACGATTATTCAATGCTTCAAGATGCAACACCAAGAATTTCCACCACAAGAATATCTAGGAAAAGAAACACACGAGAGTAGAAAATTTTCGTTACCCAACCGAAATGGATGATTCCAATTTCTTTGCTTGGATCACCCTTCAACGGCTCCATCGGACGCACGTCGGAAGGAAAGGAAACTTATCCGCCTTCGACGCTTCACGTCTTAGCGGAGAATCCACGAAGCTTTGTTGCAAATCACCTTGGCCTAACCACCAAGAGATAGGCAGTGGCCGGGTTCTCCTTCTAGGGGCCGACCGGTTAAGCGTGGGTTAGAGGGGCTCAGGTTGGAGGTTGATGAGGGTGGCCCAGAGTTTTAAATATAGGGGGAGAGAGAAAAGGTGGCGACTATTGGAGATGGGGGAGAGGTTAAGGTGGCTGCTTGGCTTTAGGGAAGGAAGAAGAAAGTCGGGTTCTTGAGGAGGGAGAAGGGCTAGGCCGAGAAAGAGAGGGAGGAGGGTTGTGGTTGGTGGCTAGGGAGAAGGAGGGTGACGGAGGAGGCTCGAGTTGTATGTTAGGGAGAAGAAGAGATGTAGCGGATGAGAGAGAGATGGTGTAGATGCCAAGGGGAGGGGAGGAGGGGAATGGCCGGTGGCCAAAGAGGGAGGAGGGCAAGGGCCGAAATTTTCAAAGAGAGGAGAGGAGGAGGGGGGGGGGGGGGGTTTGGAACCAATTAGGGTTTTCATTATTTTTTTTATTCTTCACTAATCAAAATGAGAACATTACATGCATATATATAGGCTTACATCATACTTTAGCTACATGCAGCCCAACATTAAAAAACAAATACATCACACATATTGAATTAAAAACAACATGACATCAACAATGCAAAAAAAAAAAACATAAAAATGATTAAATAATTATTAATAATTATTAATAAATTATTAATAATTATTAATAAATTGGTTTGCACCGAGGGCAGATATTATGGCGACGCTCCACATGGTCGTCACGGCGTCACAAATCTTTATTTGGAGGCGGAGAAAGTTCTTCCGTAAGCACGCCGTCACCGTCTTCAATATGTTGAGGGCCGTCGTCTCCATCATATCACTAGGCACAAAGGCTAACACACAGATCACTTGCACCTCAGCCTTTATAAAACAGGCTTACAACTCCAGATTCACTAAGAATCTCTACAGAAAATAGAAATACGGAAAGAGATGTTAAGATACCAGAGCAAGATCTCTGTATCACCTTCTTCTTGGACAGAGAAGATATCAGACACAAGCACCTGCTGTTGAAGACGATGTGTATGCAGTAAAATCCTTCTCTTCAAACAACTTCTTTTTCTTGTAGAATGTGTAGATCTTTTAGCTTCAGAATAACTTCTGATCCTGCTGAGGCTGATGTGGATTGCTTCAGCTATCTCTTTCCAGCAAGGTTATCTGTGTTGAACACTTTCTTCAAGCTCGACAAAAATGGCTGTAGAGAAGATGATGTTCGACTGCACTTTTCAGTTCTCAGAAAACCTAGATAGGAAAAAGTTCTTTTTGATTTGATGATCTGGTACTGTATATCTCTGGCTGATTGAGCAGTGGGTCCCCCCACCAGGATTGATGGCCGAGATTTAGCCAATCAGCCCACACTTTCCATTCATTCCCGATGCAATGGCTCTTTGCTGTGAGTGTGGGCCCTAACACATAATGATGAAATTTTCCTTGATAATTGTAGAAGATAGCCCCAGCTGGCACCACCAACGTCTTGGGCATCATTTCCGCAATATTTGAATTTTGGTAGACTTTTCACTGTGCTGACGTCAGCATGACTCAGCATCAATGGACTTAGCCAAAATTCAGACATTAGAACCAAAGGCGTTGAGTGAGTAGGTATCACTTAACGCCAAAACCCTTTGACAGAATTCTGTCTATGTATAGAGTTCGACGAAATCTGAGCTCTGTTTGACGAACAGCAAGATCATCTCGACGAAAGCTTTAAAGTCAGTTCGACAAACTACAAGCACAGCTCGACGAAATCAGAAAATTAGTTCGACGATAGGCTAACCTCAGTTCGACTAACACAGGCTCAGTTCGAGGATCGTCGATCTTAGTTCGATGAAATTGAGCTCGATGAAACCAGTCTATCCACTCATTTGGACTTAGCCAAATATCTGCTACAAGGCGTCGAGAGCGTTGATTGTGTCTTCATCACTCAACGCTTTTTGCCTTAGTCATTTTTCTTCCTGCAGCAACTTAGGCGCTGAGAGCGTTGAGTGAGCATGCCTCACTCAACGTTTTTTGCCTTAGCAAAAATTTCTGAGCCTTGGCATTGAGAGAGTAAGCTCCACTCAATGCCAAACAACTTAACACAATTTCCGTTATCTAGCGTTGGGTGAGTATGCTATACTCAACGCCTATGGACTTAGTCAAATATTTCCTTAACATTTCTATGGAGTTGACTGGCACAACAACACTCAATGCTTTAAGCTGTATGGCATTGAGTGAGTAGAACACACTCAACGCTTTTGCACTTAGCCAAAATTTTGGCTCGCTCTGAGATAAACTCAACATCTCAGTGGTATATGGCATTGAGTGAGTAGACCACACTCAATGCTTTTGTACTTAGCCAGATTTTTGGCTATCTTTCAGTAAGGCTGAGATAGACTCAACACTATATAGTATATGGCATTGAGTGAGTAGATTACACTAAGCGCTTTTGTACTTAGCCAAATTTCTACTGGATAACATTGAATCCATACCTTTGGCATTGAGTGAGCTTGCTCCACTCAACGCCTATGGACTTAGGCGATTTTTGATATGTCCAGCAACAACTTCTTGTGTCCATATGTCCAATCAATATGAAATGGACTAACCTACACTCAAAACATCAAATGCACATCAAATACAATTGATGTGTGTGACATTGACCTGTCTGACTTCTCACAAATCAGGGACATTGGGAACAATGGATCCAACACTTAGCAAAAGTAAAGGGTGGTCATCGGCATATTTCAGACCTTCTCCATCCGACACGTGCCTAGGGAGGAAAACAAGCAGGTTGATCAGCTGGCAAAGCACAGTCCCTGGGTGGGGGTACCATTACGGATCTGTTCCACCTCTCTATAGAAAAGGGGGTGCTGATGGAGGTGGATCAACACCCATCGTGGATGGATCCGTTCACGACCTTCCTTTCCATAGGGGAGTACCCGGAGGTGTTGGACAAGTAGAAGCTCAGATACAAGTCGGCATACTATCTCCTCCAGGACGGGCAATTGTACTAGAAGACTCTTTCAAGGATGTTGGCCCGTTGCGTGGCCGAGAGGGAAGTATAGAGGATCTTGGAAGAAGTCCATTCTAAGGAGTGTGGGAGCCACTCTGGGAGCCAGACCCTGGAAGGGAGGATCGTCAGACAGGGGTACTTCTGGCCAACCAAGGCCATGACGCTGCAGAGTTCACAAAGAGGTACCACAAATGCCTGTTATTTCCCCCCTCCAACTATAACCAGTTCAACGCCTCAAGAGCATCACGACCCACCTGACCTTTGTAATTTGGGGAATGGATTTGGTAGGGCCGTTTCCCTAGGCCCGCTGACAAAGGAGGTTCCTATTTGTAATGATAGATTATTTTTCTAAGTGGCTAGAGGTAAAGGCGCTGGTAAAGGTGACCTCCCAGGTTATCAGAAATTTTGTTTGGGGGTAGATCATCTGTCGGCATGGGCTACCCCTGGGCCTTGTCACGGACAACGAGCCTCAGTTCTCCACCGCAGAATTCATTAGCTTCTGAGAGCAGCTCGGAATTGACCTCAGATTTGCCTCGGTCCACCACCCCAAGAGCAACGAACATGAGGAGGTGGCGAACATGATTATTGCGAACCTCCTGAAGAAGAAGGTTGAAAACTTGAAGGGCAATTGGGTGGAGCAGCATCCCTCGGTCCTCGGGGCCCTGAGGACCACCCCCAACATAGCGACAGGGGAGACCCCCTTCAAGCTCTCCCATGGATGTGAGGCAGTACTTCACATAGAGTTTGAAGTCCAGACGCCTTAGGTGGTCACAACACAGGAAGGTAGAAAAGAATGGTCGGCTAAAAATGAGGCGGAGCTGTGACTCTCCCTTGATATGGTGGAGGAGCTGCAGTAAAGAGAAGAATGGCTAAGTACTTTGACAATCACGTTAGAATCAAACAATTTGTGAAGGGAGACTTGGTCTTGAAGAAGGTAGATGCAACCATAAGATCTGAAGCCATGGGAAAGCTCAAATCCAATTGGGAGGGTCCAAACATTGTAAAAGAGGCCTTGAAATCAGGAGGGTATTGCCTCCAGAATGTGGAGGGCGAGACCCTGAGTCTAACCTGGAGTGGTGATGACTTGAAGTGCTTTTATCTGTAAAGTATGTAGTGGAGCCCTTTTTCCTAATGAAGCTCTCCATATGCTGAGTCTCTTGCGATGATTCATACGAGTAGGTGGAGATTCCACTCAGCAAACGCCGAGTAGATCCTGCTGCCAGGCTCTCACCTTGCTGGTAGGGATGGATATCACTCATGTATGCCAACTCAGACCCCGAGCAGATCCCGCTGTGAGGCTCTCACCTACCTGGCAGTGCTGTATGTCACTCGTGTGCGTCTATCTGGACCTCGAGAAGATCCCGCTGCCAGGCTCTCACCTAGCTGGAAGTGTTGGATGTTATACGTGTGCGTCTACCCGGACCCCGAGTATATCCCGCTGCAAGGATCTCACCAAGCTAGCAGGGCAGGATGTCACTCGTGTGTGTCAACTCAGACCCCGAGCAGATCCTACTGCCAGGCTCTCACCTAGCTGGCAGGGCTGGATATTATTCATGTGCGTCTACCTTGTCCCCAAGCAGATCCCGCTGCTAGGCTCTCACCTAGCTGGCAGTGCTAGATATCACTCGTGTGTGTTAACTCAAACCCCGAGCAGATCCAGCTGCATGTTTATTACCTAGCTGGCAGGGCTGTATTTCACTCGTATATGTCTAACCGGACCCCGAGCAGATCTCGCTACCAGGCTCTCACCTAGCTGGCAGGGCTGGATGTCACTCGTGCGCCTCTACCCGGACACTGAGAAGATCCTGCTGCCAGGCTCTCACCTAGCTGGCAGGGCTAGATATCACTCGTGTGCGTCTACCCAGACCCCAAGCAGATACCGCTGCCAGGATCTCACCTAGCTGGTAAGGTTGGATGTCACTCGTGTGCGTCTACCCGGATATCGAGCAGATCCCGTTGCCAGAATCTCACCTAGCTGGCTGGGCTGGATGTCACTCGTATATGTCAACTCAAACCCCGAGCAGATCCCGCTGCCAGGCTCTCACCTAGCTGGTAGGGCTGGATGACACTCATAGTAGTCTACTACGGCTCCCAACTGGCTGTCAAGACATGTCTTGATGAACCAAATAATGTTAGAAGTCGGGGGCCCATGCATCCGAATGACCGAGGAAGAAGTCGCAAAGTTAACGAAATGGGTCCAACAGTCGCCCAGTACCAAAGATAATGGTCAAGGCGGTGAGAACCCAGGCCGCATCGTATGAGGGTCAGATAGCACGGAACCCGACGACTCGGTTGCGAGTCGAGTCAGCTCGCCTACTCTAGCAAACAGGCAGCATGGAGGACCTGGACTAAGGAGGCGGGTCGCCACTCATGAGTCGGCTAACCAAGCCCCCTAACCTCCCTAAGTAAAGTACTTAGGGGATGCACAATCTCGCTGACAGGACGCGAAATAAGGAATTGTGAGCGGGAGGATCGAACAAGCCATGAATACAAGAGAGAAGAAAGAATCTGCATTGCACAAGAAACATTACAAACAACAGTAATATGCATATGCATGATAAGCGAGCACAAAAGAGTTCATTGATTGGCAAAGCTAGAAGTTCGGGACTCGACCCGCGTTTACATTACAACAAAAGAAACAAGTATTTATACATGGGAGGCGAGGCGCGAGAATTCGACAAGGTGAGCTCTCAGGCGACAAGCCTTAGAGGTGCTGGTAGGACTTGTCTCCCGACCTAGATACAAGAAGGAATGACGCCGGTACTACGTCTCTCGCAGAAAGGCCCGCGCCCTTGCTCTTGATGAGATTGGCCTGCCTCGAAGTCCGCCAAGGGGATGATGAGCTCCCCTCTAGAGAGGTCATTTATCTTTTCCCCGTCTCTAGGTCGCCTCGCCATGAAACCTAGTGGAATGTAGTCGCCTATAGCGTCAAAGAATTCGCCTTCAGAAATGGCGGCGGGGGGAAAGTCATGCTCAGAGAAATTCCAGGCACACTTGCTATGCCCATCCGTATCGCCGCTACCACCACCCATCTCGCAGGAAGTTTGCTGAGCGGGATGAAGTTGTTCTCGCAGGTGGCGGACGAGTTGAGGGTTGCAGGAAGCAAGGGAGAAGGGGAAATCTTAAATGCGGTGGGTGAGAAAGGGCCGGCATGGCCTATTTATAGAAAGAAAAAGGGTGAAAAAAATGTTCTGTCGGCGGGAAAAGTGCGGATAGCAAAATACACCTCGATGCTTCGACTTCCGTACCCCCCACAGATTTATACCAGCTCGCTGGAGTGCTGCGAAGACTATTCGTGAGTGAGCTGCATTACCTGCGCCCGCCCGAGAGGCGGGCGAGCTGCGACTCACGCACGCCTGGAACAGTAGGCAATCCGAGCAGACTAGCAATCTTCGAGCTTCCGACCCGCTCAAGCCAAGATTAAACGGGCGGGTTGGCTGAGATGATTCAACAATCTTGCGCCCGCTTAAAGAAGTGGTAGGCGAGAAAGAGCACTTCATCTGCATTTCTCCAGAGAACTAAATGGCAACACAATAAAAGCAACAGAGAACGAGCATTAAGCCCAATGGCAGGTGAGAGAAGTCTCAGATTATTACAGACATTAAAAAAATGTTCTTAGATAACCCTCCTAAATGAGCCTATCCAGGATAGGGATGTGGTCTTGGCCTAGAGATCGATAGCGAGGAAGGGGTGGGTGGATCAATACCAGATCCATTAACACCTACCCCGCCTTCGAGTCCCAGATCGAGGGGGGGGGGGGCATGAGAGGATAGTGATACTCGCGAACCGCCACCAACTCCTACTGCGCCAAGCCGACTTACTCCATAACATGCCTGAGCCGCTCCTCGACCCACGTTATGTGCACCACAGGAGAAGTAACCCGTCTCCGTTAGATGGGTACCTCGCTCCCTCTAGGACCGCAAGCCGCTCCTCCACTTTGGCCTTGTCCTTGTCAACCGTGTTGAAGACCTCCTGAAGTAGTAGTGTGTGTTTCTGAAATAGCCGCATCACCTGCTTCTTCATCCCCTCTACATTCGTCGGGTCGCCCAGATACTCTGAAATGTGATCTGTATCATGGGGGGGGGGCGAATATCCCTCGCTCTTTTCAAAATTAGAGGAGGATATCACGTTGAAACCTGCAGGGGGGGTGGGGCAGAGGGAATGAGCGATAAAAAGCAGGCGCAAGTACGAGCTCACCGGGTGTCGGCACGTCTCCCGCACCAGCTGATGGCCGAGAGGAGCCCGGCCGGCCCTGTAAGAGTCCTCCCTCAAGAACTACGAAGGATTTCCCCAGCCCAGGGTGAATAGGCGACTGTAGAATTTATGGAGGAGGGTTCCTCTAGCCCGAATAGCTAGCAGGCCGCTCAGTTGACAGTGGGAGGGAATGGCCCTGTTCCCCTGCATCGCCCCCATCATCGGGAGGCGACACTTGTAGAAAGAGAAGTCAGAGGCAAAAGCGGCAAATCAAGTAGGATGATCGCAAACCTCATGGGAAACCTCAGCGCTGGCTGACGAATTGGATCCCGGGAGGTCATTCGCTGGACATCGCCTGACAATCTTCCCTTTCACTAGTCAGAAGAGGTGGTCGGGCGATCCGTGCACCAACCATGGGGCGACCTCGAGAGCCTCAGCGCTAGTCCCCTCCCTTGCGGCCGCCAGCCGAGCTCGCATCTCCTCGGACACAGGCATCGTGCAGCTGCAGCTCACAGAGAAGATTAAAAGAATGCGAGATTTTTCCAGACGGTCCGATGATGTATTTATAGCGTGTGTGTGGGACCCACCAAAACATTCCTTCCAACTCAGGAAAGCACTCACCGAACACAAGGGCTGGATGATTCTTTCCGAGCTTGGTCAAGCTCCAAAAGAGCGGGGATTGTGTACAACCCCGTGTTAGACCAGTGGGTCCACCAGGCAGGGAGAGTGGACCCAGACGACCTGTCCGCACCAAAACAGCATGCGGGCGAGTTTAGAACAGCATGCTTGTAACGCCCCGAAACTCAAAAGAGTGACGGGTAGCGTTTCAGACCAAGTTTGGAACTTTGTAGGGGTCACACGGCCTGGGACACGGGCATGTCCCAGGGCGTGTCGTGCTCGGGTCGACGATCTGGACAAGAGGTTGACGAATTTTGGAGTCAACAATCGTCAAGCAGCGAACACGGCCTGGGACACGGGCGTGTCACAGGCCGTGTCCTTCACGGATTGAAGCTGGGCTGTAGCATGGTTTTTACACGGGGTCAGCACACGGGCCATGTCGGGTAGACACGGGCGTGTCAAATGGGACACGGACGTGTCCAAGACCCGTGTGCTTCTCGGGTTGGTGTTGGTCCTGCGTCGATGGAGGAACGTGCCCGGGAACACGTGCGTGTACTGGATGATATGGGTATGTCAGGTCAAATACGGGCATGTCGGGTGCCCGTATTCTTTTCGGGACGCGTCGGTTTTGACGGCGAATGGGGAACACGGCCCTGGACACAGGCGTGTCACAGGTCGTGTTCGGCCCAGATTTTGGATTTCAATGGCGAATCGTGGCCGTTCGTTTCCTTATTTTGGGATCCGAGGGCTGGGGGTTGTTCCTGCTGGGATATACCCGAGAATAGGGTTTCAAATCCCTCATTTTTCAATCTCAATCTCTTTCTAAAGATCTAGAGAGAGGGGAGAGCAAGGAAGAAGAAGGGGGCTAGATCCGGTCACCGACGGAGCTTCGGAACTCCAAATCGCAAGCCGACTTCAGATCTACGGAGGCAAGGAGATTGCGTTGCCTTTCATCTGCATATATTTCCATGGTGCCAAGGAAAAATGCTAGGGTAACGATTGTCATCCTAGGACATGTGAAGTCCTCTTTTCCTTTGCATAGGAAGCCGCTCTCGCGAGTTTGCAGTGAGTTGAGGCGTTCCTTCGGGTAGACATGAATAGACCCCATTGTGTACATATAGAGTCCGTAATCGAGGACGGATATAGGCATGATGTGTGAATCCTACCCAGACAAGTTGGTCTGGATCGGTGATGTTGCATTGCATGAATGGTCGGAGAAGACTCCGCGCGAATGGTTGTTTTTCGGGTTTTCTATGCGGTAGATTGCAATAGGGAGCCTTGGGGATTAACTCCAAGGTACACCCGGAAAACTGGGCAGATGCGTGATTCTGCCAACATGGTTGCCTGGGATCCAACTTGTACATAACCGGGTTATGTAAAGTGTGAAATCGGTTTGGGACTCGGGGAAGTTTGACCCGCGCCCATGTCTTAAGGTGACAGGGCGGTGTGAGCTGAAAGTGCAAGGTGGATCTGATATACTCTAGAGGGGGGGGGGTGAATAGAGTATTGTGCTCTCTTAAAAAATCTTTACAACTTTTGTTGTATTCCTAAGTGAAGAAGTCAACAAATAAAATAAATAAGCACAGCAAACTAAGCAATCACAGAGCACATCAAAAACAAAAGAAAGGGGCAACCAGACGACACAAGAAATTTTATAGTGGTTCCCCAAACTGGGTACGTCCACTCTTCTACCACCCTGGTAGGAATCCACTCAGGTTTTTGATCAGGTGCCTGACACCAATGAGCTTTTGCTCAGGTGCTCAAAAACCAAAACCTCAAGTCTTTTGTAAGGAGACTTGCAACCAGAATAATTTTGAAGGGAATTAAAACCCTGTACAGGAATTGGAAATAAGGTGATGATGTCTTCTCTTTCTCAAAATAACAGAGAAGACTGTGGATTGATGTTAGCAGGTGTTGTTCCCCCTGAGATCTTGAATGTATCAAGAATGCTGGAGCACTGCTTCAGGGTGATAGGTCTTCAAAGACCTAGAGTGCCTGGACCAGAGATGCTTCAGGAACTTCTTTGACAGATTGAAATTTGTTGTCCTTTGAAGTTGTCCTGAGAATTGACAGAAGAAGACTCTTGATAGTGACTGGTTCTTCTTCTTGAAGATGTTCTCTAGTTAGGCTGATTGCAGTAGAACTTGTGATTTCTGTGTGGTTGTTCTTATGTGCACTCTGAGTGTCTGTCTGATTGCCTGTGTTGCTTGCATGTCACACTGGTAGTGCTTGATCCTTTCTTTTCTTTTCTTTATCCTTTTGACTGACTAAGAACATTCAAAATTCGAATGTTGTGCAGTAATTGCAGTCGACCTTGGAAGGAAGCGACAATCAATGATTTCCCCAACTGTCCCATGGAAAAACGACATGTGATAATCCATGATTAATTGCATGTTCTAACGGTAACATTCCGATAAGATCTGGCATTAATTGTTCAGGAATCATCGCCAAGATATGGGACGGGAAAACTGAAGAAGACCTAATCTGGAATCGTCGAACGAAGAACAGAATTCGTCGAGCTGAGTTCACAGTTCGTCGAGCTGAGTTGAGGAGTTCATCGACCAGATAATAGAAATAGTCTTCAAGTTAATGCTGCTACAACCTTCGTCGAATAGAAAATCTACATTCGTCGAGCTGAGAACCAAAATCGTCGAGCAGATAACTATCACTGTCAGACAGTATTCGTCGAACTAAGATCCAAATTCGTCGAGCGAAGAAAGATTGTGGACTTAGCCAAATATTCTGCATCTGTTGATATTCAGTGTCGACATAAGCTGGTGTCCACTGATTGATCTTGGTGTCGACTCAAATCTTCTGGTGTCGACATGAATTGGTTTTGACTGAAATCCTGGTGTCGACACAAATCTTCTGATGTCGACATAAATTGTCTGGTGTCGACACATGCCCTAATTGTCGACACAAATCCTCTGAATCCAGAATTCGTCGAGTAGAGAACTGCATTCGTCGACCTGAGAAGCTGACTTCGTCGACCTGAGAAGTTGAGAGCTTGAGGTCCAAGTTCGTCGAGCTCAGAATCTAATTCGTCGACCGAAGCTTGGAGCTGGACTTAGAAAAATTCTGAAGTTGTCCTGACTTTAGCTTGATGTAGAAACTCAGTATTCGTCGAATAGAGAATAAGGATCGTCGAGCTCAGCACTAAGAAATGTCTCACGATCGTCGAGCGCAGAACACCTTTAGTCGAGCTGAGTTCGACGAATGTCGAACTCATTTTACTTAGTCTTGAAAACTTCTGAATCTTGAGTCTCTGATGGTCTTGTTGATAGCTGGTCCATCTGAAAAAGAACCTAAGGACTTGGCCTAGACTCTAAGACACAAACTTAACCCTGACTATACATGATGGGTCACATCCTAAGCTAGTGAACCTAGCCCAAATCAACTAGGGATCCAGCAATCTCCCCCTATTTGGGTGAGGTCACTAACAGAGACTCAAAATAGAAACAAATAGAAAAACAAAGCAAGAAAAGAAATATATCTGGCAGAGAATTACCAACACATGCAACAGATATATATACATGGCTTTGTTTAAAATTATAGCATAGTTTGAAAAACAAAAACAGACAGAAATTGAAACAACAAGAAAATTACTTCTTTGGCTTCTTCTGCTTGGACCTGTATTCAGTTGGTTTCTCTCCTGGCTTCTTAAAGATGATTTCTCTCTTGGGATCTGAAGCCTGAGCCTTTGTCATAGTCATATCAGCTGCCTCGATAATATTCAATGATGTTGCTCTGGGGACAACTGCTTCTGGATGAAGTTTCATATAGTCATCAACATTGAATAGCTTGTTTCCTTTGTCAAATCTTTTCAGCTCTTCTTTTCTGTACTTTGACATGGTTGTTAAACCTGATGTGTCTTTTCCTTCAGCCTTTGCTTTATTAATCAGAGATAGTCCAATTAACTCCTGGAATCTGGCCATTTTTGCAGTATTAGAAGTTTCAGGATATTCAAATGGAATTGGAGGAGAGTATGGCCTTTTTGGACTGTCAGCTTTCTGTACTTCAGAAATGTTTTGCTGCTGCTGCTGATGCTATTTATGTTGATGTCCTGAAGAGGATGGCTGCCTCTGCTGGCTACTTCTAGAGGATCTCCCTAACTATCTCTGATATGTTTGCATGGGGGCAGATCTCTGAGAGCTAGAGGAGCCAGAGGCACCAGCTACTGGAGGAGGAGGAGGAGGAGGATCCTTCCTATATCTGTGCACTGGAGGAGGGGAATATCTCCTACTTCTCTTTCTATCCTTTTGCTGGTTCTTGGATAGCCACATCCATGCAGACATTCCCTTGTATGAAGTTATATTATGCAGAATGTAATAGGGAGTGTCAGCATTGGGATTAGGCTTAGGATCTGGAGGAGGATGAGCCTTCCTTTTCTTTGCTAACATCTTCTTTTTCTTACTGGTAGCATCTTCATCTGAGTCATCATCATCATCATCTTCTTCAGAATCAGAACCCTGAGGGATGTCATAAAGAGCATCCAAAGCTTTCAAAGCTTTATCAGAAATAATAGTTTTTTCTGGAGGAGGGGCAGAAGGATCAGGAACTGGAATATCAGCAACAGAAGAGGAGGAGACTGTAAAGGAATCAGAAATAGTTGAGATAGAGCTTTCATCTGCTGCCTTATTCTCCTCTTCTATATCAGCCTGAATAAGCTCATCCAAATCAGGCAAAGGAGAGTCATCCATGACAAAACTTGGGGCTGAAATGTCTTCTGGAATGACTGTAGATGATGGAGCAACAACTGGAGGAGCAAAACTGTCACATAGTTGCTTAGCAACTACTGGACTTATTGGGGAGGTGTAGGGTACAATAGCCAAACTTGGCTTAGTAAAATCAGCTGGAAGAAACTGCATAAAAGCTGTATCAAAACTTCTTAATAAAACAGACAAATTTACTGTGGGATTTAAATGGAAATCACCAACAGGTTTTATTTGCTCAACTGACTCATCTAAATCAAGGTCAGTATCCATAAACTGAATTAATTCAATCATCTCAGAATCAAAATCTGGCAAACTATCTGTATATGTATCTGAAACTTCTGCTGTAGAGTGGGCTGCTACTGTATCTACTGCTACTGCTTCTTCATTGAGCATCTCCCCCTGCCTGGGTTCAGGAGAACCTGGAGCCAGGCCCCTGAATGAAGAGGGGGCAGCAGAGAGGGCAGAAATCTGGGCAGATAAAGAATGACTGGAAGTCATAAGAGGTGTAATGGCCTCTTGGATGAGAGATTTGATGAGGGGAGTGAGCAAGGATATGATGGTAGATGGATCAAATGGGGAAGGGGAATAGGATGAAATTAAGCGTGGAATAACATATGGAATGGGGGCATCTGGCATGATAGTGTCTGATGGTATGTTGTAAGATGTAATGGTTGATAAATGAGGGGGAAGAAGAGACTGAGGAGGTGTAGGAATAGATGTCTCATGAGGTGAAGCAGGGGGTGTAGGAATGTTGGTAATGTCAAGTGGTGGAGATGGAGGAGGAGTTGGCACATGAGTATGTTGTGGAGATTTAGGTGTGGTAGAAGGAATGGAAGAGGGAGGGAGTTGTTATGCTGGAAGTGCAGGAAGAGATGATGGAGATGGAATGACCTCTTCTGCAGGGAGGGGAGTGGCCTTTACAGCCCTGGTGCTCTCAGAAGTAGGGATGGAAGAGGAGGAAGCCTTTGAGGTCTTGGAGATAGTCCTCTCCCATCTGCCAAACAAGGCGCAGATGAGGCGCTTGCTGCCATTGATGAAGATGTTCGGGGAGACCATGCACTCACCAGCCTTCTCTTGAAGAAAAATTCTCAAAATTCTGCCGAAGCAGACCTCTTTCTTACTGTTCTTTTTCTTGATTAACTCAAAGAATATTGTGCCCAAGTTGACATGTCTCTTGTTCACCACAGCGCACATAACCAGGAATTGGTAGCGGGTGATGTAGTCATGTGCAGAGTGCTTGGCCATCAGTACTTTCCCTACAATGTCCGCCAGGAACTGGTACGCGGCAGACAGTTTCTTCTTCAACAGCTTGTTAGGGTTGCTTCCTATAAACCCCATTAACTTCAACATGTCACCAAATTCTTCAGAATCCATTTCCATGTCATCTTCTCCATTTACTAATCCAAATATTTCTGAAAGAATTGCGGGAGATAACGGAACAACAGTACTCCCAATATTGCCTGTCAGCACATTATCCTCAGAAACTATAGATGTATATACCCATTCTCTGATTTCAGTTGAGTGCAGTTTAATCCTTCGGGTCATAAAGTCCTTTAGATTAAGTTCTTCTAACAGTTTCAAGATATAGAGAAAGATGGGGTCAGAATGTTGGAAAGAATCGAAGTCCAAATCAAAACCAGTATCAAATTTCATTGCCGCCAAAGCTCCTGTGGGAATCGCCATTGATGACATGCAAGAAAGACACAGATAAAAACGGTGATTAAGAGCAAGAGAACTGAAAGCGCGGGACGGAGGTCGAAGAAAACCTAGATATAAGATTTTCAGAATATGAATCGACAATCTCCGTTCCACGAAAAAGAAACATTCTTCGAACTGAGCTCGACGAAATAAATTATAAACAGATAATTCGTCGATCTCATCCAGAAGAATTGAAAACAGTTCGTCGAACTCCGTTCGACGAAACGTCTTCTGAAGCAAAGTTCGTCGATCTCCGGTCGACGAAAATTGTTTCCACATAAAGAATTCGTCGATCTCCGGTCGACAAGAATCTCTCAAACTTTCCCTAATTCGTCGAACTCCGTTCGACGAACTCTGGAAAATTCGTTGAATGCAGACAGAAACTAAGTTAACTCTTCTCCATTAATCATTCCCAGTTAATTTATAAAGAATAGTGGGTTTTCTCATCCAAGGGCTTGGTGAAAATGTCTGCTCTCTGTAAATCAGCAGGAATATGGATTAAGCTAATTTTCTTTTTGTCTACATTATCTTTAATGAAATGATGTCTTATTTCAATATGCTTAGTCCTAGAATGATGAACTGGATTCTGTGCTATAGCAATAGCACTAGTATTATCACAAAATAATGTTGAATTATTTAAGTTGATACCATAGTCTAGGAGTTGGTTTTGTATCCATAGCATTTGTGAACAGCAGCTGCCAGCAACCATGTATTCTGCTTCTGAAGTTGATGTAGACACAGATGTCTGTTTTTTACAAAACCAGGAGACAAGTCTCATACCCAGGATCTGGCAAGTTACAGAGGTACTCTTCCTGTCCACTCTACATCCAGCATAGTCATCATCTGAGTATCTAGTTAACTCAAATTCTGACTCTGCAGGATACCAGAGTCCTAGATTAGGACAACTCTTTATATATCTCAAAATTCTTTTTAGGAAAATAAGGTGAGATTCTTTAGGGTTCACTTGGAACCTATCACAAAGGCATGTGGAAAACATTATATCAGGTCTGCTAGCTGTTAGGTATAATAGGGATCCAACAATTGTCCTATAATATTTCTAATCTACAGGTTTCCCTGCTGCATCAGAATCCACAACAGCATTGGTAGCCATAGGGGTTTTCATTCCTGAAGCATCACCCATCCCAAACTTCTTAATAAACTCTTTAGCATACTTAGCTTGGGAGAGGAAGATACCATCAGGGAGTTGCTTCACTTGGAGACCAAGGAAGTAGGAAAGCTCACCCATGCTACTCATCTCAAATTTAGAATGCATAAGGTCAGCAAACCTCTTGCACAATTTGGGATCAGTAGACCCAAAGATGATGTCATCCACATATATTTGTACTAACAAAATTTGGTCCTTATGATGTCTAGTGAAAAGAGTTTTATTTATGGTTCCTCTTATAAATTTATGCTCTAAAAGAAAGCTTGCTAAGATCTCATACCAAGCTCTTGGAGCTTGCTTTAAACCATAGAGAGCTTTATGCAATTTAAATACAAAAGAGGGTTGAGTTAGAGAGATAAAACTTGGAGGTTGTTCTACATAAA
Organism: Platanthera guangdongensis; assembly: GCA_039583875.1. NCBI lineage: Eukaryota > Viridiplantae > Streptophyta > Magnoliopsida > Asparagales > Orchidaceae > Platanthera > Platanthera guangdongensis. Next base: position 33,892,466 of record CM077154.1, read on the forward strand.
CCTCTTCTTGAAGCACTCCATTCAAGAATGCACTCTTGACATCCATTTGGTAGACTTTGAATCTCTTGTGAGCTGCATAGGCAAGGAATATTCTTATGGCCTCTAACCTTACAACAGGGGCAAAGGTTTGGTCATAGTCAATTCCTTCTTCTTGCCTGTAGCCTTGAGCAACAAGCCTAGCCTTGTTTCTCACTATATTGCCTTGAGCATCCAACTTGTTCCTGTAGAACCATTTGGTTCCAATAACTGGGTAGTTATGGGGTCTTGGAACCAAATCCCAAACTCTACATCTCTCAAACTAATTTAGTTTCTCTTACATTGTAATGATCCAGTGGGGATCTTGCTCTGCTTCATGGATGGTGAGAGGTTCAATTTGAGAGAGAAAACATGCATGCATTAAGTCTTGGTTGAGTTGATGCCTTGTTTATACACCTGCTGAAATGTCTCCAATCACTTGAGATCTGGGGTGATCTCTAAGTGTGACAAGATCAGTTGGTGGAGTTTGTTGAACAACAGCTTCTGTAATTAATTCCTCTTGGGGAATGGTACTAGCTGTTGAGGGAATTTCAGCCACTTACTCTTGAATTTTTTCTTCACTATCTTCAGCAACCTGTGGAGTAGGATGGGTTGATACCTCTTGGGTAAGATTTAGTCCATCCATAGACTCACACTGTTGTGGAACCTGCAAAAAGCTATTGGTAGAAATCTCTTTCTCCTTATAAGATATGTTAGCTTCATCAAAAGATACATGAATAGATTCTTCAATTTTAATGGTGGATTTATTAAAAACCCTTTAGGCCTTGCTTACTTGGGAGTAGCCTCGAAAAATCCCTTCTTCAGCCTTAGCCTCAAACTTTCTAATGTATCTCTTATTGTTAGTGTGAATGTAACAAATGCAACCAAAAACTTTAAAGTAAGTGATTTTAGGTTTCTTCCCTTTAAGTAATTCATAGGGGGTCTTATTTTTCAGCTTATGTATAAGACTTCTGTTCAGGATATAGTTAGCAGTGTTTACAGCTTCAGCCCAAAAGGATAGAGGCATGTAAGCATCTGCTAATAATGTGCCTGCAGATTCAATGAGTGTCCTATTTTTCCTTTCAGCAACCCCATTTTGTTGGGGAGTTCTAGGAGCTGAGAAGCACTGCCTGATACCTTCCTTCTCACAGAACTCATGCATAAGAAGAGACTCAAACTCTGTGCCATGATCACTTCTGATCAATGCAACATGAGTAGAGAACTCAATCTGTATGGTCCTGAGAAAATCTGTAAGAACCTTGAATGTATCTGACGTAGCTCTCAGAAATGCTACCCAACTGAATCTAGAGAAGTCATCAACAATCACCAAAGTATAAGACTTCCCTCCTAGGCTTTGTACTGCAATGGGTCCAAATAGATCCACATGAAGCAAATACAAAATCCTAGGTGAATCACTTTTATTAATGGATTTGAAGCTAGTTTTAGTTTGCTTGCCTAATTGACAAGCCCTGCATAGGCTTTCCTTCTTGTAGGGGCCAGAAGGTAAACCTTTAACAAGGTTATCTTTAGATAACCTAGATATATTCTTAAGGTTTACATGCCCTAATCTTTTATGTCATAACGCATTTTGGTTACTAGTGATATTAAGTAAACAAACATCAGTTTGGCAGAAATAAAATCTACTAGATATATGTTGCCTTGTCTAAGTCCAATTAAAACAGTTTGGTTTTCATTATTAATAATAGAGCAAGAGGTAGAGTTAAAGTGTACCTGATAACCTTCATCACATAATTGACTTATGGATATCAGGTTATGTTTAAGTCCTCTTACATATGTTACTTTCTTGAAGGTAACTGCTCCAATCTTCACTGCTCCATATCCTTCTGACTGGCCACTTTTTGAATCTCCAAAAATTACCTTTGATCCTAGCTTGGACTTGTAATTGGATAAATTTGCCTTGCTGCCAGTCATATGCTTGGAGCAACCACTATCCAAGTACCAAGTTTGACTTACCCTTGGACAGCTCTCCACCTGTACCTGCACAGAAAAACAAAATTCAATTGTTCTTGACCCAGGTTACCTTGCGTCCTTTATTTTGTTGAAAAGTAAAGTTGGATATAACTGATAATGCAGGTTGGGATTTATAACCTAAGGGGTGATATCTCCTAGGAGAAATTACCCAATCAGCTACTGGATTAAATGTCTTATTAATAGGTTTAACATTTCTGTAAGAGAAATGATTTAGGTTTGGTCTTTCTGGGTTCGACGAATTGTTGTAAGTTCGTCGACCAGAGTTCGACGAATAGGGATGAGATCATCGATCTCTGCTCAGAGAATGTCAGTAGTCATCTTCTGCGCCCCAAGTTCGTCGACCTCTGCTCGATGAACCATACACAGTTCGTCGATCGCAGTTAGACGAATTATTATAACTGATGTTTGCGTTCAGCATTCGTCGATCTGGGTTCGACGAACTGGCCACATATCGTCGATCTGCATTCGTTGAATGCTGCTGAACCTTGTTTTTATTAACTGTCTTGTGATTTATGTTTCTCTTGTCTATAGGTTTTGGATTGTTTTCAGACAATGGTTTGTTTATAATCTTTTCTTTTCCCTTTGCAGAAATAAACTTGATGGGGGTTGTAAGTATATTTTTCATAATTATGGGGGGTAAACTTGATGAAGCACCCAAGCCTAGCTTGCCATTTAATCTGACATTCATTGTGCTTGTTATGTCCATCAGCTTGATACTTCTCGCATTGAGAGATTGCTCAAGTTGTTTGGCCTCACATAATTCAGATTTTAATTTAATTATTTGTTTATTTGCTGGGGTTAATTGGTCTGTTAGCTTTATGTTTTCTGAGTTAACTGATTCAAGATTACCTAATCTTTCTCTAAGAGTTTTTATTTCCTTTTCTGAATTTATTAAGTCTAAGCACATAGTTTTGAATTCAGTTTTAAATAAGTCAGAATTAAAATCAAAACTAGAAATAACATGATCTGCCTCTGAGTCTGAGGCTGCTTCTTCTTTTGATTCTTCTTCTGATCTAGAACAGCTCCTGGAGGCATCAATTGTCATAAGGCAAACCTCCTTAGATCTTGCTTCTTCCTCTTCTTCACTTGAACTAGCGGAAGATGATTCTTCCTCTGTATCACTCCATGTTTCAGCAACAAAGCCCTTGTCCTTTTTTTATATTTGCTGGAGGAGGGTCTGCTGCTGTGCTTTCTCCTGGAGTCCTTTTCTCTGCTCTTGTACTTTTTATGGTTTTCTAGACATTCTGAGATGTAATGTCTAGGCTTTCTGCACCCAAAGCACACAACCTCCTTGGTTGGTGTCTTGTCATACTTGGGCTTATCATCCTGTCTGGATGATTTCCTTCTGAAATCCTTTCTAGCCATCTTGTAGAACCTTTTGGCAAAGAGGCTCATGAGTTCTTCATTTGAAGTTGATGTCTCACTTTCCTCAGATGCTTTGAAGGCTATACTGTGCTCCTTTCTCACTAGAATTGTTGCCTTCTGTTCTGATACTTCTCTTCATTTTATCAGTTGCTCATAGGATTTTAATTTGCCTAGTAGAGACTCAGTTGATATCTCATTGAGGCTTCTGGCTTCTTTGATTGCCCAGATTCTGGAATCCCAAGAGCTAGGGAAGCATATCCATATCTTATCATTCACCTCTGTCAAGGTGATGTCTTTATCCAGGGTTTTGAGTTAATTGATGATTGAACTCAACCTGTTGTACATCTCAGCCACATATTCTATCTCATCCTTTTTGAAGTTCTCATACAGGGTTATGAGATTGGATATCCTGTCTTTTCTCTCATCTGCTGAGCCAGCTACCATTTGGTTGAGGGAATCCCAAATGGCATTGGCTGAGGTGCACTCAGCCACCTTTTGGAATATGTCTTCTGACATTGTCTGAGTCAAGATATTCATTGCTTTAGCATCTGCCATTTTGGCTTTCGTGTAAGCTTCATTATTTTCAGGAGGGGGCACTGCAGTCATGTTGGTTGAAGTGCTGGCAGAGGCTGCAGGTGCTGGAGGTACAACTGTCAAAATAACAAAAAAGATATCCTCATCAATAGAATTCATGTATAATCTGATTCTTACCTTCCAGATGGCAAACTTGTTAAGATTGCATATTGGATGTCTGATGCTTGCATAGTCTTTGTTTTGGGCCATTTCTGTAAAGGAATAAATCTAACAACAGAAACAAAACAGTCAGATCTCACCAGAGGGATCTTTGTGGTTCAGGTGTTAGCCTGTATAACCAATAAGGTGTGGTATGTTAACCAACCTGGATTTGATACCAATTGAAAGTGCAAGGTGTATCTGATATACTCTAGAGGGGGGGGGGGGGTGAATAGAGTATTGTGCTCTCTTAAAAAATCTTTACAACTTTTGTTGTACTCCTAAGTGAACAAGTCAACAAATAAAATAAATAAGCACAACAAACTAAGCAATCACAGAGCACAGCCAAAACAAAAGAAAAGGGCAACCAGACGACACAAGAAATTTTATAGTGGTTCCCCAACCTGGGTACATCCACTCTTCTACCACCCTGGTAGGAATCCACTCAGGTTTTTGATCAGGTGCCTGACACCAATGAGCTTTTGTTTAGGTGCTCAAAAACCAAAACTCAAGTCTTTTAGAAGGAGACTTGCAACCAGAATAATTTTGAAGGGAATTAAAACCCTGTACAGGAATTGGAAATAAGATGATGGTGTCTTATCTTTCTCAAAACAACTGAGAAGACTGTGGATTAATGTTAGCAAGTGTTGCTCCCCCTGAGATCTTGAATGTATAAGGAATGCTTTAGCACTGCTTCAGGGTGATTGGTCTTCAAAGACCTAGAGTGCCTGGACCAGAGATGCTTCAGGAACTTCTTTGACAGATTGAAATTTGTTGTCCTTTGAAGTTGTCCTGAGAATTGACAGAAGAAGACTCTTGATAGTGATTGGTTGTTCTCCTTCTTCTTCTTGAAGATGTTCTCTGGTTAGGCTGATTGCAGTAGAAATTTTGATTTCTGTGTGGTTGTTCTTCTGTGCACTCTGAGTGTCTGTCTGATTGTCTGTGTTGCTTGCCTGTCACACTGGTAGTGCTTGATCCTTTCTTTTCTTTTCTATATCCTTTTTGACTGACTGAGAACATTCAAAATTCGAATGTTGAGCAGTAATTACAGTCGGCCTTGGAAGGAAGTGGCAATCAATGATTTCCCCAACTGTCCCATGGAAAAATGGTATGAGATAATCCATGATTAATTGCACGTTCTAACGGTAACATTCCGAGAAGATCTGACATTAATTGTTACGGAATCATCGCCAAGAAACGCGACGGGAAAACTGAAGAAGACCTAATCTGGAATCGTCGAACGAAGAACAGAATTCATCGAGCTGAGTTCACAGTTAGTCGAGCTGAGTTGAGGAGTTCGTCGACCAGATAATAGAAATAGTCTTCAAGTCAATACTGCTACAATCTTCGTCGAACATACAATCTACATTCGTCGAGATGAGAACCAAAATCGTCGAGCAGATAACTATCACTGTCAGACAGTATTCGTCGAACTAACATCCAAATTCGTCGAGCAAAGAAAGATTGTCGACTTAGCCAAATATTCTGCATCTGCTGATATTCAGTGTCGACATAAGCTGGTGTCGACTGATTGATCTTGGTGTCGACTCAAATCTTCAGGTGTCGACATGAATTGGTGTTGACTGAAATCCTGGTGTCGACACAAATCTTCTGATGTCGACATAAATTGTCTGGTGTCGACACATGCCCTAAGTGTCGACACAAATCCTTTGAATCCAGAATTCGTCGAGTAGAGAACTGCATTCGTCGACCTGAGAAGCTGACTTCGTCGACCTGAGAAGCTGAGAACTTGAGGTCCAAGTTCGTCGAGCTCAGAATCTAATTCGTCGACCGAAGCTTGAAGCTGGACTTAGAAAAATTCTGTAGTTGTCCTGACTTTAGCTTGATGTAGAAACTCAGTCTTCGTCGAACAGAGAACAAGGATCGTCGAGCTCAGCACTAAGAAATGTCTCACGATCGTCGACCGCAGAACACCTTTCGTCGAGCTGAGTTCGACAAACGTCGAACTCATTTTACTTAGTCTTGAAAACTTTTGAATCTTGAGTCACTGATGGTCTTGTTGATAGCTGGTACATCTGAAATAGAACCTAAGGACTTGTCCTAGACTCTAGGACATAAACTTGACCCTGACTATACATGATGGGTCATATCCTAAGCTAGTGAACCTAGCCCAAATCAACTAGGGATCCAACATGAGCAATGAGTTAGGCGGAACCGTACCCGTGCTATGTGGTTCGGTTAGAGAGATCTAAGGTACGTGGTACTCGCCGTTGGCATAGATGGATGGTCTTAGGTAGTGGCCAGAAAGACCAAATGCTCACGAGATATTGCCGTCCAAGGGGCGGTGGTGAGTCAACGGACTGTGACCGTGTTCACCGAGAATGTGCCCTGAGAGCACGGGGTGTCAGGCCGTGTGTGCCCATGCCTGTGATGAAGTGTTTATTGACTATACGACTTGGTTATGCTAACAAAGTGCAGGGAAAGAGCATCGCCGCCCCATTTATGGGGGCGGGATCGTTATAATTTGGCCAGCATAGCTGACCATTGCTTTTGTTTGCCACCATTGCGGTGGATTGTTGCTTGCAGGTGCTGCGGAGCCGAGCGCTAAATAGCGGGCTAAAGCCCAAGTTGCTAAGCCGGCGCTCGAAGGACAAATTTTGAGTGTTTACTTGTTGGTATGGAAGACACATTTTATTTGAGTAAATAATTGTAAGGCCTTAAGGCCATTGTACTCGTGTATTGTACCTTCATTCCAGTGATTTTGAGTAGTGGACATTCATGCTTATGGCTGTGTTCTAAATTTGTAACTTTTAATAATTGCTTCTGCTAGAATGACTCTGTGTAGGACGTTGGTTATTAGTTGGATGGTATTCCATTGAGTAACCACCCGGTCTGTCTGTGGTATATGACGTCGGGCCCCGGCCGGACCTATTGCTATATTCTATGTGACGGATATGGGGTGTTACAATTTGGTATCATACTACTGGTTTCAGTTCGGCTTAAAATGAAATTCGTGGGCGAATTCTTTTTAAGGGGTGGTGAGCACAGGTGTGTGCGTCATCGTTATAACATCAAAAGAACCCATGAATGTCCACTTAGGAATGAAAATACACATGTTTGAGGAAAATACATGTTCCTATAATTGCGTTTTGCAATTTTGTTTGCTCGCTTAACGAGGTTTTGTATAACTATAGTTGACCAGAAGTGGTGCAGGGCCGTCAGAACGCCTAGTTTCTGAGGCTAGTAGCGCACCAAATGATGCTTATGCAACACCTCCCTCAGCTGAAACCATACGATTGGTTACCGAAGCACTGCTTGCCATGATCAATGCGCAGCCTGCAAGGCAAATGCAGCAGCCCGCTCCTACGATGGAGCAGGTACCGCTTCAAATGGATGAACCAAGATGAGTGTAGCAGGTAGTGGTGGATCCTTTTGTGCCGAGGCGAGCAACTGAAAGACAGCTCAAGCACGTTATGAGCTTCAATCCTCCTGTGTTCTGGGGTTGAGAACCCCATCTCAAGCTGAAGACTAACTCTCCTGAGTGAAGAAAGTCCTGAAAGCTACTAAAACGGAGGAATGGCAGATGACCACTATAGCTACATTCCTGTTGGACAGGGATGCGAGGCTGTGGTGGGAAGGTCTAGAGCTGCATCACTTGAGAGGAAGGCAACTCATGGACGTCTCGATGGAAGAGTTTTCGAGATTGTTCGTGGCAAGGTACCTCCCTTCGGCTCAGAGGATAACATTGGAGAATGAGTTCTAAAGGTTGGTGCAAGGAGAGAGTAGCGTGGATGAGTATCTCCACGAGTTTACTCGGTTGGGTCGGTATGCTAGCTCTACGTTCGCGGATGAGGAGCGTAAGACCAACCATTTCTATGAAGGTCTAAGAGATGACTTAAGGCTACTGCTCTCGGGGCCGATGACGCAGGGCTTCGTGACCCTGGTCAACACGGCCCGGTCTTTGGAGAAGGACTTGAAGAATGTACAAGTGAAGAAAAGCTATGTTGATAAGAAGACTGAGTTCAAGGTGCCGACTACCTCAAAGTCTGGGTACCATAAGTTCTTTAAGAAGGCTAGGACTTTGGGTCCAGCTTCTTCTTCTGGTGCTACTGGGGCGACTACGGGTCGAACCCCGGGCGCATGCTTTACTTGTGGAAAGTCGGGGCACTTTGCCCGTGACTGCTGGAGCAGACGTTCCAAGTCCGAGATGAAGCCAAGAGAAACATATGAAGAGTAGGGCAAGGCGGTGGAGTCAACCAAGTCCTATTATGCTCCGGCTCAACCTAGAGTTTATAATCTTGTCCAACAGGAGGCCATCAAGCAAGCGGATGTGGTGATAGGTATGGTTTAAATTTATAGCAAGTTAATTTTTAAATACTTGTTATGCGCGTGTTACCTTACCACTGCTTGTTTAGGATTTGTTTCGATTTGTGAGAATCCGGCGAGAACACTCTTTGATACGGGAGCTTCACACTCCTTTTTGTCCAAAGAATTCATATCGTGCATCGGAGTACCTTCTTCGATGGCAAAGGATAAACTGGATGTGTTGTTTCCGAATGGGTGTTCCATGCGCGCGGATAGAATCTATGCCGTAAAGATTCGTATTGGGAGCCAACAGTTCGATTTGCAAGCGTCGTTACTACTGCTGGTGGTGTTCGACGTGATATTTGGCATGGACTGGCTCTTGAAGCAGTAAGCTTATATTGACTGTGGTCGCAAAGAGGTTAGGTTGGGGACAGGTCGTGAGATGACTTTTACGGGCTTGAAAGGGTCGAGCAAGACTTTGATGTCTGCTCTTCAGGTGGTGAAGGTGGTTCGAGCTGGTACAGAGCTGTTATTTACGCTAGTGGAGGTTACAAAGCCTAAGCCTACGTTGGACAGTATTTCTGTGGTATCCGAGTACCCTAATGTGTTCCCTGACGAACTTCCTAGAGCCCCGCCTCAATGGGAGATTGATTTCACCATTGAGCTAGTGTTGTAACAGCCCAAAGTTCTGAAACAGGCAAATTTGGTTGACACGGCCTGGGACACGGGCGTGTCCCAGGGCGTGTCAGGTGACACGGCCTGCGACACGGGCGTGTCGTAGGGCGTGTCGGGTTGTGTCGACGATTGAGCTTTTTCTCGACGATTCGTCGAGAGAGGCACACGGCCCAGGACACGGGCGTGCCCAAGGCCGTGTCGCATTCTCGACGATTCTTGCTCGACGATCGTCGAGTGTCGAGAAGTGCGTGTCGAGTGTTGAACACGGCCTGTGACACGGGCGTGTCACAGGGCGTGTCAAATCAGGCGACGAACTCAGCCCGCCGAGGATTTCGACAGGGCGTGTCTTTGTGCCGTGTCTAGGCACACGGCCTGGGACACGGGCGTGTCACAGGCCGTGTGAAGTCTCGGGATGATTTGGGATTTTTTTTCACCCAGGTACACGGCCACAGACACGGGCGTGTCTGAAGGCGTGTTGGTGACACGGCCAATGACACGGGCGTGTCCCGTGGGCGTGTCACTGGTTTGGATAAGTCGGTTGACCACCGCTTGAGGCACACGGCCAGGCACACGGCCGTGTTCGAAGCCGTGTCGGGTCAAAATGTGTGTTTTTGGCAGAATCGTGGCCGTCCATTTCTTCAGTCTGGATCCAAGGGCTGAAAGCTCTTCTTCTTTTTCCATAAGGGCCGAAGTCAGAGATTTATTTCTCATAGTCTTTAGCCTTAACCTTTCTTCAAGTGAAGAGAGAAAGAGAGAAAGAAAGGAGGAGGAAGAAGGGAAGGGGGTTGCTGTTGGTGGTGCTGCGGTTTACCGGCGAGAGATCCGAAGCCAGCGTTGCGGAGGAAACGCTCTTGCGAGTCTTGCAAGCAAGCTTTCAAGCCATGGCACCGAAGCGATCGTCAAGGGTAACGACTTTTCTTCCTAGCCATGTGAAGGCTTCTGTTTTGGCATATCTTTTGATTCCCCCACCAGGAGGTGGCTGTTTTTGGGAGTCGTTTGGGTGGATGCTTGAAATCCCCTTTGTGTTGCATATAGATCCGGAAATGAGTACGGAATAGGCATGCTGTGTGAAGCCCATCTGGACAGGTTGGTCTGGATTGGTGATGTTGCATACGAACCGGAGAAGACTCCGTGATAAACGTGTAGTGTTAAGGAGTCTACGGGTTATACCTGCGAAAAGGAGCAGGAAGTACTGGGGTGGTAGCCCAGGAAAATAGCCTTGTGCTGGTTTTGGGTCCAACCTGTGATTGAGGCACAGGAAGTACTGGTGGGACCAGGAAAGGCCCTTTTTGTGATGCTTGATGTCATAGGGTGTCCACCTGTGGAGCGAGTCACAGGAAGTACTGGTGTGCCCAGGAAAGACCCCTGACATTTGTAATTTGCGGTGTCCACCTGTGACGGGAGTCACAGGAAGTACTGGTGCGCCCAGGAAAGACCCGCTGTTGCTGTGAGGAAATGGGTATAGTGAAATACCCAGGCTTGAATGCCAGGAACAGGATTGGTGAGACCGACCCGCGCCTTTGATATAGCCATGAGTACGCTGCACGCGGAAAGGGCAAGGCGATTTGAGCAACGGGGGGGTGGAGGATCCGACCTGCGCTATGTCCGTCCGACGTGAGACCAAAAAGTGCGGTCTGTTGGAGCGCATAGCAAGAGTCTTCGGCCTGCGCGCCATGACACAAAGGGGGGCTACGGGCCATCCCGGTGTCCGAGGACTAACTCCGGCTGCACGCCATGGAGTAAATGCTCAAGAGATTTACCGTTGGGTGATAACCCTGATACGGTGGTGGGCAAGAGGTTGCCAGAACACCAAGAATGTGCCCTGAGTGCACGGACCGTTGAGCCGGGTGGCGAACGGTTGTGATGGCTTGTGTGCGTGAAAGCACTTTTTGATGATATAGCTTGCCATACTTGTGATATGATATGCCTGCAGGGAAAAATACCGCTGCCCCGAGAGAAGGGGTAGGGTCGTTATAATTTGGTCAGCTGAACGCTGACCGTTGCTTTTGTTTGCCACCGATGGGTGGATTGTCCCTTGCACAGGTGCTGGAGAGCCGAGCGGGACGCATAGAGGTTGATGCTCCTGCTGGTGTTGCTGCTGCTGCTGTTTAGCCCTCGAAGGCTAAATATGTTCTTTTGATGTTTTCTTTTGTTGTGGCCGGCCTGCGCGCCCATAGTTGTAGCCACTATATGAAAGCCCTGTAAGGCCATAAGGCCAGTTCTTTGTACATGTGGTAAGACATTCCTATATATATAAAAGGTGGAGTTTTATGTTTGGACATTCCTGAGGAGTTCAAGTAGTTTAGGCTTCCGCTAGAATGCTTGTGATAGGTGCGATGCGCTACTCTGGTATCATCCTGTACCTTCACCGACTGTTTTGTGGTATATCCTGTGGGGCCCCGGCCGGACCTTCTAGAATATATCATATGAACGGATGGGGTTGTTACATTTTTGGTATCGGTTGTCTTGGTCTTTCCCTCTCGAAGTCGTGGCCGCCTTCTTTTGTGGGGTGGCGAGCACGTGGTTGTGCACACCAAAGTCTACGATTGAACTCCTGAATGTCCATGATAGGAATGCAATTTGCTATGTTTGAGGAACCTGCGTGTTCCTATGTTGTGTTGTTTGCTTGGGTACGACCGCTAATGTGTGTGTCTTGTCCACCTTTAGGTGACACGGAGTGGAGCTGGGCAGTCTGAGCCCCAGCGTTCTGATGAAAGTACGGCACCAGCTGCGGTGCCTACACCTCCACCGTCTGCGGAACATGTCCGTTTAGTTGCGGAGGCCTTGTTTACCATGATCCAAGGTCAGCCACTTAGGCAGGAGCAGGCGGCTGTGGGGCCAGAACAGGTGGTGGCAAGGCCTGAACCTGTCGTGGAAGTGGTTCCTCGAGCGGCTGAGAAGCAGCTAACACGGTTTATGAGTTTCCATCCGCCTACGTTCTCGGGAGCGGGAACCCCGACGCAGGCTGAGGATTGGTTATCGCGCGTCAAGCGAGTGATGACGGCGATAGGAACGGCGGAGCATCAGAAAGTTACCTTAGCCACCTTCTTGCTTGAAGGAGAAGCGCGTTTATGGTGGGATGAGATGGAGTTGCATCATTTGGCGGGTCGTCCGTTAACCCAAGTGTCGATGGAAGAATTCTCCCGGCTCTTCCTAGCGAAGCACCTTCCTGTGGCTCAACGGATAGCCATGGAAAATGAATTCCAACGGTTGACTCAAGGTGATGGCAGTGTTGACGCGTACCTGCATGAGTTTACTCGCTTGGGGCGGTATGCGGGTTCGATTTTTGCTGATGAGCAGAGGAAGACTAATCGGTTCTATGAAGGACTGAGGGACGAGTTGAGGTTCCTTGTGTCCAGTTCTGTGAACCAAGGTTTTCAAGCGTTGGTTGACACTGCGACCGCGTTGGAAAAGGATATGAAGAGGGTGCAAGGGAAGAGAGCGTTGGTGATGACGCAACCGGAGTGGAAGGCGCCCCGCTCTGGAAAATCATTTTACAAGAAGAGATGGAGTAAGAGGTCCAAGCCGAGTGGACAAGCTCCTTCATCAGTTGCAACGGGAGCAACATCAGGGGCAACCTCCAAGCCAGAAACTCGTACCTGCTTCAATTGTGGTAGGATGGGGCACATTGCGCGAGATTGCCGGATGCCGCCAAAGAGTGAAAAGAAGGCGGGAGCATCTTATGCGGAGAAAGGAAAAGCGGTGGTGGAGTCTTCTGCCTCGCAAGCGCAACCCCGGGTCTACAATCTTGGCCTGCAGGAGGCCATCAAGCAGAGTGACGTGGTCACAGGTATGAGTTTAGTTTTGCTTATGCTACTGTTTGTATGCTTACCTTAGTACCCCTACGTTTGTGGTTTGTGTGTGTGACATGTTTGTCATAGGCTTTGTGATGATTCGGGACACGCTGGCGCGAGCACTGTTTGATACAGGTGCATCGCATTCTTTTCTGTCGAGTGAGTTTCTTACGCGGCTTGGGATACCCAGTCGTGCAAAGACAGATAGCGTCAGAGTGGTGTTGCCGAATGGTTGTTGGATGCTTGCGGATCAAGCTTGCGATGTGGCGGTTCAGTTGGGAAGTCGGGATTTTTGTTTAACCGCATTTGTTTTGCCAATTTCGGAATTCGATGTGATTTTTGGGATGGATTGGCTTGCGGAGCAGCATGCTATGATCGATTGCCAGTCCAAAGAAATCACGTTGGGACAGAATACCGAACAGGAGACCAAGTTCGCGGGTATGCGAGGAGTGAGCGGGACGTTGATGTCTGCACTCCAGGTAGTCAAAGCTGTTCGGAAGGGTGCGGAGTGTTACTTTGCACTAATTCAGGCTGTTGAGCCTAAGGCCACTTTGTGCGAGGTTCCGATTGTGGCAGAATTTGCTGATATGTTTCCCGCAGATCTCCCTGGGCTACCACCCTAGCGGGAGATTGACTTCACAATTGAGCTGGTGCCAGGTGCGAAACCAGTGGCCCGTTCGCCATATCGCGTTGCGCCTAAAGAGATGGCTGAGTTGAAGGTTCAACCACAAGAAATGTTAGAGCAAGGCTATATCCGCCCAAGTATGTCACCTTGGAGCGCGCCTGTGCTTTTTGTAAAGAAGAAAGATGGTGGGTTACGGTTGTGTATCGATTACCGTGAATTGAATAAGCTGACCGAGAAGAATAAGTATCCGATACCTCGGATTGATGAATTATTTGATCAGCTGGTGGGATCTACCGTCTATTCGAAGTTGGACCTGAAGTCTGGTTATTACCAGTTAAGGATTCGGGAAGGTGACATTCCCAAAACCGCATTTGGAACGCGTTATGGGCACTATGAGTTCACAGTCATGCCCTTTGGATTGTGTAATGCGCCTTCGGTGTTTATGGATTTGATGCACCGTATTTTTCGTGAGTACCTGGATCTGTTTGTGATCGTGTTTATTGATGATATCCTGGTATACTCGAAGTCCAAAGCTGAGCATGAGATTCATTTGCGGTTAGTGTTGAATACGTTGAGGCAAAATCAGCTTTATGCCAAGTTCTCGAAGTGCGAGTTTTGGCTATCGTCAGTGGCATTTTTGGGCCATGTGGTGAGTGGAGCGGGCATTGCAGTGGATCCAGCGAAGATAAGAGCCATACAAGATTGGCCAATATTGTCTTCCGTGGCCGAGGTCAGGAGTTTCCTTGGACTTGCGGGCTACTATAGAAGATTTGTTGAAAACTTCTCGCGGATCGCTTTGCCGCTAACCACACTGACGCGAAAAGATCAGAAGTTCGTTTGGACGCCAGAGTGCGCACGAGCTTTTGAAGAGCTGAAGGTTCGGTTGACCACGGCGCCGGTGTTGTCTTCGCCATGTGGAACCGATGGGTTTGTAATATATAGTGATGCCTCATGGAGCGGCTTAGGCTGCGTTCTTCTGCAGAGCGGAAAGGTGATTGCTTATGGCTCACGCCAGCTGAAGGTGCACGAGCGAAACTATCCCGTCCATGATTTGGAATTAGCAGCGGTGATTTTTGCACTGAAGCTGTAGCGACACTACCTTTATGGCGTGAAGGTGGAGATCTATACTGATCATAAGAGCCTTAAGTATCTGTTGGAGCAGAAAGAGTTGAACATGCGACAACGAAGGTGGTTGGAGTTCCTTGGGGACTACACTTTCGAGATTCACTATACACCCGGGAAGGGGAATGTTGTCGCGGATGCTTTGAGTCGGCGAGTTCCGGCGAGAGCGAATTGGTTACAAAGGCATGATGAATGTCTGATCCAGGAATTGGAGGCATTGGAGATCTATTGTGTTGACAAAAATTCCACTGCCATTGCGTGTTTGAACTGGACCGAGGTGCAATGTGACCTTGCGGACCGAGTTCGACGGGCAACGGAGTTGGATGAAGATCTCTTGCGCTATGGGAATGAAGGGCCAGAGGGCAAATTCACCTGGATTGACGGTCTTTTGCGAAAAGAAGGCCGATTGTGCGTCCCAAATGTGGGGAAACTGAGGGAAGAACTGATGTATGAAGCACATTATACGAAGTATTCCATTCACCCCGGGAGCACAAAGATGTTTAACGATATGAAAAAGCTTTTCTGGTGGCCAGGGCTTAAGAAAGATGTTGCCCTGTATGTAGCCAAATGCCAAACATGTGCGATGGTGAAGGCGGAATGCCAAAAGCCGGGCGGTTATTTGAAGTCACTGCCGATCCCATTGTGGAAATTTGATGATATTTCCATGGATTTTGTGCATGGATTGCCAAGATCGCAGCGAGGAAATGATTCCATTTGGGTGATAGTTGACCGGCTAACAAAAGTAGCACATTTTCTCCCGAACAGGCGGGATGATTCGGTGGAAAGTTTGGCAAAGTTATATGTTGATCAAATTGTACGTCTTCACGGTGTTCCTCGGAGCATCGTAAGTGATCGAGATGGGCGATTCACGTCAAATGATTGGAGGCTAGTTCACCGACTGTTGGGCACGAAGTTGACTTTCAGTACGGCCTTTCATCCCCAAACAGATGGCCAAACTGAACGTACCAACAGAACAATGGAGGACATGCTCCGAATGTGCGCCCTTGACTTCGGAAAGAGATGGGAAGATCATCTCTATATGGTCGAGTTTGCATATAATAATAGCTACCAGGCCAGCATTGGGATGGCACCATATGAAGCCCTATATGGAAGGAAGTGTCGTACTCCCTTGGCTTGGGTAGAAGCGGGTGAAGCCCGGGTTGTTAAACCAAATGAGCTTGATGACGCAAACTCAACCATTCGGACTATTCGAGAGAGATTGCTGATTGCTCAAGATCGACAAGCGAAGTACTACAACGCCAAGCACCGGAACGTCGAATTTGCGGTTAGCGATTGGGTCTACTTGAAGATCAAGCCATTCAAAGGTGTCTCCAGGATTCGACGATTGAAAAAGTTGAGTCCAAGGTATTTGGGTCCTTTTGAAGTGGTTGAGCGAATTGGCGAAGCGGCTTATCGGCTAGCTCTGTCGGCGGACTTGGGTGGGTTACATGATGTCTTTCACATCTCGGTGCTGCGGAAAGCCGTGCAAGATCCAGCTCAAGTGATCGCGGATGATCGTGTGCCGGTGGAGTATGGGCTAACAACGAGAGTTAGACCCATTCAGATCGAAGATCGAGCCGAGAAACAGTTGCGGAACAAGACGGTCGGTATGGTAAAAGTCCGATGGGACAACTGCGGCCGTGAAGAGCTGACATGGGAGCGCGAGCAGACCATGCGAGAAGAGTTCCCTGAATTGTTTCTGTAATTTGGAGCGAGAATATTGTAACATAAATAGTTTATATGTTGTTACATTTTTCTTGCTGCTTTTTGTTACTTTCCTGTCTCTGAATTTCGAGGACGAAATTTCTTGTAGGAGGGGAGGATTGTAACAGCCCAAAGTTCTGAAACAGGCAAATTTGGTTGACACGGCCTGGGACACGGGCGTGTCCCAGGGCGTGTCAGGTGACACGGCCTGCGACACGGGCGTGTCGCAGGGCGTGTCGGGTTGTGTCGACGATTGGGCTTTTTCTCGACGATTCGTCGAGAGAGGCACACGGCCCAGGACACGGGCGTGCCCAAGGCCGTGTCGCATTCTCGACGATTCTTGCTCGACGATCGTCGAGTGTCGAGAAGTGCGTGTCGAGTGTTAAACACGGCCTGTGACACGGGCGTGTCACAGGGCGTGTCAAATCAGGCGACGAACTCAGCCCGCCGAGGATTTCGACAGGGCGTGTCTTTGTGCCGTGTCTAGGCACACGGCCTGGGACACGGGCGTGTCACAGGCCGTGTGAAGTCTCGGGATGATTTGGGATTTTTTTTCACCCAGGTACACGGCCACAGACACGGGCGTGTCTGAAGGCGTGTTGGTGACACGGCCAATGACACGGGCGTGTCCCGTGGGCGTGTCACTGGTTTGGATAAGTCGGTTGACCACCGCTTGAGGCACACGGCCAGGCACACGGCCGTGTTCGAAGCCGTGTCGGGTCAAAATGTGTGTTTTTGGCAGAATCGTGGCCGTCCATTTCTTCAGTCTGGATCCAAGGGCTGAAAGCTCTTCTTCTTTTTCCATAAGGGCCGAAGTCAGAGATTTATTTCTCATAGTCTTTAGCCTTAACCTTTCTTCAAGTGAAGAGAGAAAGAGAGAAAGAAAGGAGGAGGAAGAAGGGAAGGGGGTTGCTGTTGGTGGTGCTGCGGTTTACCGGCGAGAGATCCGAAGCCAGCGTTGCGGAGGAAACGCTCTTGCGAGTCTTGCAAGCAAGCTTTCAAGCCATGGCACCGAAGCGATCGTCAAGGGTAACGACTTTTCTTCCTAGCCATGTGAAGGCTTCTGTTTTGGCATATCTTTTGATTCCCCCACCAGGAGGTGGCTGTTTTTGGGAGTCGTTTGGGTGGATGCTTGAAATCCCCTTTGTGTTGCATATAGATCCGGAAATGAGTACGGAATAGGCATGCTGTGTGAAGCCCATCTGGACAGGTTGGTCTGGATTGGTGATGTTGCATACGAACCGGAGAAGACTCCGTGATAAACGTGTAGTGTTAAGGAGTCTACGGGTTATACCTGCGAAAAGGAGCAGGAAGTACTGGGGTGGTAGCCCAGGAAAATAGCCTTGTGCTGGTTTTGGGTCCAACCTGTGATTGAGGCACAGGAAGTACTGGTGGGACCAGGAAAGGCCCTTTTTGTGATGCTTGATGTCATAGGGTGTCCACCTGTGGAGCGAGTCACAGGAAGTACTGGTGTGCCCAGGAAAGACCCCTGACATTTGTAATTTGCGGTGTCCACCTGTGACGGGAGTCACAGGAAGTACTGGTGCGCCCAGGAAAGACCCGCTGTTGCTGTGAGGAAATGGGTATAGTGAAATACCCAGGCTTGAATGCCAGGAACAGGATTGGTGAGACCGACCCGCGCCTTTGATATAGCCATGAGTACGCTGCACGCGGAAAGGGCAAGGCGATTTGAGCAACGGGGGGGTGGAGGATCCGACCTGCGCTATGTCCGTCCGACGTGAGACCAAAAAGTGCGGTCTGTTGGAGCGCATAGCAAGAGTCTTCGGCCTGCGCGCCATGACACAAAGGGGGGCTACGGGCCATCCCGGTGTCCGAGGACTAACTCCGGCTGCACGCCATGGAGTAAATGCTCAAGAGATTACCGTTGGGTGATAACCCTGATACGGTGGTGGGCAAGAGGTTGCCAGAACACCAAGAATGTGCCCTGAGTGCACGGACCGTTGAGCCGGGTGGCGAACGGTTGTGATGGCTTGTGTGCGTGAAAGCACTTTTTGATGATATAGCTTGCCATACTTGTGATATGATATGCCTGCAGGGAAAAATACCGCTGCCCCGAGAGAAGGGGTAGGGTCGTTATAATTTGGTCAGCTGAACGCTGACCGTTGCTTTTGTTTGCCACCGATGGGTGGATTGTCCCTTGCACAGGTGCTGGAGAGCCGAGCGGGACGCATAGAGGTTGATGCTCCTGCTGGTGTTGCTGCTGCTGCTGTTTAGCCCTCGAAGGCTAAATATGTTCTTTTGATGTTTTCTTTTGTTGTGGCCGGCCTGCGCGCCCATAGTTGTAGCCACTATATGAAAGCCCTGTAAGGCCATAAGGCCAGTTCTTTGTACATGTGGTAAGACATTCCTATATATATAAAAGGTGGAGTTTTATGTTTGGACATTCCTGAGGAGTTCAAGTAGTTTAGGCTTCCGCTAGAATGCTTGTGATAGGTGCGATGCGCTACTCTGGTATCATCCTGTACCTTCACCGACTGTTTTGTGGTATATCCTGTGGGGCCCCGGCCGGACCTTCTAGAATATATCATATGAACGGATGGGGTTGTTACAAGTGTCAGGTGCTAAACCTGTGTCACGCTCTCCGTATCGGCTAGCGCCTAAGGAAATGGCGGAGCTGAAGGTTCAACTGCAAGAGTTGTTGGAGCTGGGGTATGTGCGTCCAAGTTCGTCGCTTTGGAGCGCACCGGTCCTCTTTGTTAAGAAGAAGGACAGAAGCTTGAGACTTTGTATTGATTATCGGGAGTTGAACAAACTAACGGAGAAGAACAAGTACCCAATACCAAGGATTGATGATCTATTCGATCAGTTAGTCGGGTCATCGGTGTACTCTAAATTTGATCTCAAGTCTGGTTACTATCAGCTGAGAATAAGGGAGAGTGATATCCCTAAGACAATGTTCAATACGAGATACGAGCATTATGAGTTTACGGTCATGCCATTTGGGCTGACTAATGCGCCGTTAGTGTTCATGGATTTGATGAACAGGACTTTCAGGGAGTACTCAGACCACATTGTGATCGTATTCATCGATGACATTTTGGTGTACTCGCAAAGTGAGGAGGATCACTTTAAGCATCTGCATTTGGTGCTGGAGACGCCGCGGAGGAATCAATTGTACGCCAGGTTCTCCAAATACGAGTTTTGGTTATCCTCAGTGGCGTTACTTGGTCACATAGTCAGTGGAGAGGGCACTGTGGTGGATCCGGCGAAGATTATTGCGATACGAGAGTAGCCTGCGATGTTTATGGTAGCGGAAGTCCGGAGTTTTCTGAGGCTTGCCGGCTATTACAGGCGCTTCGTGGAGAACTTCTCGCGGATAGTGTTACCCCTCATGACTTTGACGAGGAAAGAGCAGAAGTTCATTTGGATGCCGGAGTGTGCGCGAGCTTTTGAGGAGTTGAAGTGTTGGTTGACCATGGCGCCTGTGCTGAGTTCGCCGAGTGGGACCGAAGGTATTGAAATCTACAACGATGCTTCGGGCAGTGGACTGGGTTGTGTCCTACTGCAGCATGGAAGTGGGATAGCGTATGGCTCGAGACAGCTGAAAGTGCACGAGAGGAATTATCCGATCCATGACTTGGAGTTAGCGGTCGTGATTTTTGCCTTGAAGCTGTGGAGGCACTACTTGTATGGGGTGAAGGTCGATATCTATACCGACCACAAGATCCTGAAATACTTATTGGATTAGAAAGATCTAAACATGCGATAGAGGAAATGGATGGAGTTCCTGGGGGACTACACGTTCAAATATCACTATGCCTGGGAAAGGCAATGCGGTTGCAAATGCGTTAAGTCGCAGGGCCCCAGCTCAGGCCAATTGGCTGTCGGTCCATGACGAGCGGTTGGTTCAGGAGTTGGAGGCGTTGGAGATCTCTAGCGTATACAAGCAATCAAGTGTAGAAGCGCTATGGAACTGGACGGAAGTTCCGTGTGACCTGGCTGATCGGATTCGACAGGCTTTGGATATGGATGTCAGCATGAAGCAAATCATGGTTGAGGCTCTGGATGGGTCAAATTCCTAATTTATTGTGGAGGATGGATTGCTTTGGAAAGACGGTCGTCTGTGCGTCCCAAGCGTGGGTAATTTGCGGGTGGAATTGTTGTACGAGGTGCATCATACCAAGTACTCGATTCACCTGTGGAGCATGAATATGTACCGCGACGTGAAGAAATTGTTCTGGTGGCCAGGACTTAAGAAGGATGTGGCACTGTATGTGGCGAAGTGTCAGACAAGCGGCTTGGTGAAGGCGGAATGCCAAAAGCTTGGAGGATTCTTGAAGTCCTTGCCTATTCCGGAGTGGAAGTTTGACGACATTACTATGGACTTTGTGCACGGGCTGCCAAGGTTGGAAAAAGGGAATGACCCCATTTGGGTGGTCGTAGATCTCTAACGAAGGTTTCACACTTCATTCCGCATAGGAAGGATGATTCTGTGGAGAAACTGGCAAAGTTATTTGTGGATAACATAGTACAACTTCACGGTGTGCCCCGCAGCATCGTGAGTGACCGAGATGGGCGGTTCACGTCCAATAATTGGAGGTTGGTGCGGCAGATGTTGTTAACAAAACTGAGTTTCAGCATAGCCTTTCATCCGCAAACGGATGGGCAGACCGAGAGGGTCAATAGGACGATGGAATACATACTTCGTATGTGCATCCTGGATTTCGGGAAGCGGTGGGAAGACCACCTATACTTGGTGGAGTTCGCGTACAACAATAGCTACCAGGCGAGCATACAAATGGCGCCCTTTGAGACCCTTTATGGTTGAAGATGTCGCACGCCATTGTCTTGGTTGGAAACGGGTGAGTCAAAGTTATACAAGCGCCAAGGTGGAAGATGCTACGTCGTTGGTTCAAACGATTCGAGAGAGGTTGCTAATCGCACAAGACCGCCAGGATAAGTACTATAATGCCAAGCATAGGAAAATGGAGTTCGCTATTGGCGATTGGGTGTACTTGAAGATTAAGCCGTTCAAGGGTGTCTCGCGGGTGCGGCGATTGAAGAAGCTAAGCTCGAGGTACCTTGGACTGTTTGAGGTTCTGGAGCGGATTGGTGAAGCAGCTTATCGATTGAGGGTATCAGCGGAGCTTAGTGGTCTACATGATGTATTCCACATATCGGTGCTGTGGATGGCGGTGCAAGAGCCTTCGTAAGTGATTGCGGTCGATCAAGTGCCGGAAGATAATGGGTTGACGATGAAGGTCAAGCCCGTTCGAATTGAGGACTCGGAAGTCAAGAGGCTACGAAACAAAGAGATCAGGATGGTTAAGGTTCATTGGGACAATTACGGTCGGGAAGAGCTTTCTTGGGAGCGAGAGCATACCATGCTTGAGGAGTACCCGGAGTTGTTCCACTCAGGCACCATTTAGTTTTGTGCTTTATTCTCTTAATGTAATTTCGGGGCAAAATCGTTTAAGAGGGAGAAAGCTGTAACGCCCCGAAAAATCGAAAGAGCAACGGGTAGCGTTTCGGACCAAGTTTGGAACTTGGTAGGGGTCATACAGCCTGGGACACGGGCGTGTCCCAGGCGTGTCGTGCTCGGGTCGACGATCTGGCCAAGAGGTCGACGAATTTTGGAGTCGACGATCGTCGAGCAGCGAACACGTCCTGGGACACGAGCATGTCACATGCCGTTTCCTTCATGGGTTGAAGCCGGGCAGTGGCATGGTTGTTACACGGGGTCAGCACACGGGCTGTGTCGGGTAGACACAGGCGTGTCAAATGGGACACGGGCGTATCCAAGACCCGTGTGCTTCTCGGGTTGGTGTTGGTCCTGCGTCGATGGAGGAACACGCTCGGGAACACGGGCATGTACTTGATGACACGGGCATGTCAGGTCAAACACGGGCGTGTCGGGTGCCCGTGTTCTTTTCGGGATGCATCGGTTTCGACGGCGAATGGGGAACACAGCCATGGACACGGTCGTGTCACAGGCCGTGTTCGGCCTAGATTTTGGATTTCAATGGCGAATCGTGGCCGTTCGTTTCCTTATTTTGGGATCCGAAGGCTGGGAGTTGTTCCTGCTGGGATATACCCGAGAATAGGGTTTCAAATCCCTCATTTCTCAAACTCAATCTCTTTCTAAAGATCTAGAGAGAGGGGAGAGGAAGGAATAAGAAGGAGGCTAGATCCGATCACCGGCGGAGCTTCGGAGCTCCAAATCGCAAGCCGGCTTCGGATCTATGGAGGTAAGGAGATTGCGGTGCTTTTTCATCCGCATACATTTCCATGGCGCCAAGGAAAATTCTAGGGTAACGATTCTCATCCTAGGACATGTGAAGTCCTCTTTTCCTTTGTATAGGAAGCCCGCTCTGGCGAGTTTATGGTGAGTTGAGGCGTTTCCTTGGGTAGACATGAATAGTCCCCGTTGTGTACATGTAGAGTCCGTAATCGAGAATGGATATAGGCATGATGTGTGAAGCCTACTTCGACAAGTTGGTCTGGATCGGTGATGTTGCATTGCATGAACGGCCAGAGAAGACTCCGCGCGAATGGTTGTTTTTCGGGTTTTTACACGGTAGATTGCAATAGGGAGCCTTGGGGATTAACTCCAAGGTGTACTCGGAAAACTGGGCAGATGCGTGATTCTGCTAACATGGTGGCCTGGGAGCCAACTTATACATAACCGTGTTATGTAAAGTATGAAATCGCTTTGGGACACGAGGAAGTTTGACCTGCGCCCATGTATTAAGGTGACAGTGGGTGTGACCAACGGGTTAGGCGGAACCATTACCCGTCTATGTGTTCGGTTAGAGAGACCTAAGGTATGTGGTACTCGCCGTTGGCATAGATGGAGGGTCTTAGACAGTGCCTAGAAAAGTCAAATGCTCACGAGATATTACGTCCAAGGGCGGTGGTGAGTTAGTGGACTTTGACCGTGTTCACGATAATATGCCCTGAGAGCACGGGGTGTGAGGCCGTCTGTGCCCATGCCTGTGATGAAGTTTTATTCACTATACTGCTTGGTTATGCTAACAAAGTGCAGGGAAAGAGCATCGCCGCCCCGTTTATGGGACATTTATAATTTGGTCAGCATAGCCTGCGGGAATTTTTGCCAACGTTGCAGTGGATTGTTTTCTTGTTCAAAACAAAAAAGGGAAATTCTTTTTTGCTCTTTTACTTTGTTAAGTTTTTCTTTCTTAGCTTGTTGTTTTTTTTTTGCGTTCTTTTTTATTCAGGGCACTTTTTTGAGTTTATTTTGTAAGGCCTTTTTTTCCGTTTTGTGTTTGTTTTCT